>JBCEWB010105612.1:0-11988 GCA_039654565.1 Peronia peronii | reverse complement strand
TCCCCCCCCCCACGCCCCCTCCACACACACACACACACACACACACACACACACACACACACACACACAATTAAGATCTCTCCTGGCATGACAACATTGAGACATGATTATATCAGAGGCCATAAAACGGCTACCAGTCTGATAAAATTTGGATTCTAGAATTGTGAAACATCTCTGTTACAAATTTCACATCCTTTTTATTCTTTCTGTCATAGACATTCTGCCGTTTCTCACAGAATGGGTAGATTTTACATACAATTTTCTTCCGAAGCTGCAACGCTCTTGTATATTGTGCTATATAACTGTTAAACATGTTTTTGTGTTGTAACAGGTTAAGGCAACACCGCACACTTCCCGTCGTGACCCAAGGAACCAACAGACTGGCGTACGGACACTGACTCACACAAAGACAACGAAAACAAATCCAGTGTGAAGTCACTCTCATCAGCGACCCTTAGCAAATCGAAGTTTATTTAAATTTCATCACAGAATCTTTAATCGACCTTCTATTTGACTACTAACATGGTGTGCACCTCAATAAATGATGAATTGGCAGACCTCGCTATCTATAGAGAATTCTTATTCATTACTCTAACAGTGGTGAAGAAGAACTCCTGACACTGAGCCGTGGACAAGGCGAGCCTTAAGACGTTATCTGCCCCCACGATAATCAATATTTCCAGTGAAAAGTAAAGTTTAAAAAAATACTCAGTCGTAGTCCAAACTATCTGAAGTATATTATTTATTCTTCTGGGCTATTGAAAAGACTGAATGTGGAATCTATTCCAGACACCTTTCTACGACACTCACCTTTCTGTCGTCTTCCTGGCTATGAGAGGGGATGGGCGTTTAATGTCACACTGGCCTAAAGTTTAGTGTTGTAGAACATAAATGTAAACAGAAGTGACACTCTGATGAGAGAACTAAACTCTGGCTTCTGTCTCATTATATGCTGCCATATCAGACAGTCATTGCTATCGATACTGAAGAGGTTTGCTTAATTAATATGTTGGCCACCATTAATTATGAACTTCAGAGGACTCAAAATATCCATGGCTTCAAATTAAGCCTTCAACTTGCACAGTCTGGACAATCATTCAATTTATTCTTCATTTGAGGTCAAATGAAACACTCACACACAGACACACACACACACACACAATAAAAGAATAAAAGAAAATGCACTCGAGTGGGAAAAAAGTGCTAATCCTCATTGCATTGATAATTATAAACTGTGGAATGTTGCAAAGTTTTTTTAACGTGTGAAGGTCAAGTACAATCCCTGCATGAATCATGTGACTGACATGTAACTGTTTGAGGCGCCCATGACACAGGAAGCTCGTGGGTAGTGACGTTGGTTGGAGGACCAGATCAACTTTCACCGGCTGTAAAAGACCTGAAGGATCGAGATCGGCGTTAGATAAGGAAGACGGAATGCTGATTTAGTCACGTCACGCCTGTATCTTATGTGGGGCCACGTCGAACATGTTATGGACAAACTGCAAAAAGTGCGTCAGTTAAAAAAAAAGGAGCAAGGAACAGGTTCACCCACCTTTCATATGTCATCCACGATCTTCCAGACAGGCTTATGGGATTAAAAATTGCAAACTGAACTTCTCCCACCGACTACGAAGAAGAGACAGAACCAGAGATGTTTCCTGCCTACTGATTCACGTTAAACACCTAAGTTTCTGTAGATCGGGTGTTCTTTATTATTACTGATTTGGTACGGCTGCAGTGTTTTTGTTGTTTATTTTTTTTT
Source organism: Peronia peronii (assembly GCA_039654565.1). NCBI lineage: Eukaryota > Metazoa > Mollusca > Gastropoda > Systellommatophora > Onchidiidae > Peronia > Peronia peronii. The sequence goes on along the minus strand of JBCEWB010105612.1, from coordinate 10,226 downwards.
CTCCAATCATGATCCGAACCGGCGTATGAAATAATGTTTATTAACCTGTTTTAAACAACAAAATGTTCCCCCGCGGGGGCCCGGGGTTTATAAATAGGCTCTCTGTTCCCACCTGCAGGGGCTGTAAGCCCGCCATCAGTGGGATGTCTCCCATGGAATGCCATCCTCGACGTTCCAGGGGTGATATCTTTTCTCTCTCTCCTTGCTCCTGTCTTCTGTCCCGCTTTCTTTCCTCTCTTCTTCTTCTTCTTCTTGACTTGTAAACGTATCCTATCGTGTTTGACACAATATAGTCGTAATCGTGCTGATGTGTCGTTAAACCCCAACACAATAACAAAACACAAACAAACAAAGTATTTGTTTTAATATAAGGAAATGAATGGAAGACCTGTTTGATGAGGGGAGGACCGATATTGATTTACGCAAGCATTAATAGACAAAGGAGCTACAATTGTGAACTCGACCTCAAACCTGATGATTTTTCTTCCTCGCACTAAGGCCTTGCCTTTAAACAGGATAATTAAATATTTGTCCTGGAATCATTTTAAGAAATGCTGGAGCTGAAAGACCTCTGAGTAATAAAAATATCGAGGGCTAAGTTGGTGAAAATACAACATCTATTTTCTCAATCAGAGTGTTCTGTGCATGAACACACATTTCCTTTCATGATGTTTTGCACCCGCCCCCATGTCTCTCCTTGTTTTCCTTGAAAATTGTAACACGCGTTCTCATCCGAGTGCAGCCATTTTGTGACCCGGTCTGGTAAGTGCGTAACAATTTGGTGCGTACAAATCAGAACGAACATCGGCGACACTTGGATCTTCTGCGTGCGCGCGACCTGTGACTCCGCAGAGTTGTACTTTTCTATGATACACCTCTGGTTTGTGAAAATGAGGTGAACTGATGTGATGAAAGAGAGAGAGAGAGAGAAAGAGAGAAACAATACTGGCAATTTTCATTACATTGTGCAATTGAAATATGTCTGAAAACACTTTTTCTGGCGTTAAAATTGAACACAGCAAAAACGTCGTGCACTGTCCTAGTATTTTTGTCTAAGCATGAAGGAACTTAAGAGGAATTAGCTGGTGGTAGGAATCAGGCGTGGCACTTGACCAGATGTTAAGATAAGTTAGGCCATTTCGAGAAACAAAACTTAAAATTTGGTAGAGTACCTTTACTATGGTCGATAGAGGAAAAGTTGCTATCTATGAGCTCCTGATTTTGCCTTCCTCTCTAGGTTTCTGTCCACACAAGTTTTGCGCACCTGACGGTGCATTTCAGTGCGAGAACCGAGCGTGAACTGAGGGCTGCCTCCTCTTAGTTCTCGTCTCGTCAGGTCGTGCTCGAGAGCGCTCAGTGCGAGCTACTCGGCGTTCTTGGTCTGCCCTTCAAAATGAAAGTTCTGTTTTACAAAGTCTCGGGTATAAAAATGCGTATGTAAAAAAGGGACTTTATAACTGCAGATCTTTGATCGATTGAAAATTGGACTTCAAACCAGACGGTAAACCATCCATATATAAACCATCCTCATTACAGACTAGAATGAATTTCATACAGCTTTGTGTTCTTTTTTTTGCAAGTTTTTCACCTTTTCTCCATTTTCCTTTTCTCACTTCGTTCTCCCCCCCCCCCCCCTCTGTCTCTCTCTCTCTTCCTTTCTTTTTCTCTCTTTCTTCTGCATCTCCTCCGTTCTCCCACCCTGCCCTTCTTTCAGTCTTTCTCCTTTCTGATCTCCTTCTCTCCATTCACCTTGTCTTTCTCCCTCCTCCCCCCTCTCTCTCTCTTTCTCTCCTTCTCTCAGTCTCTCTGTTCCAGGTAGAAATAATGTCCTCTGTCCAACAATGCGATTCCAAACTCAAGGTCGACGATTGAAGCATGTTGGTTACGTTCCGAGGTTTCCTCACAAATCACTTCCGGCGCAGGGTGCAGTGTCGACTGCTACTGGTGAGCGATTCTCCGGTCCGTTCCCCTGGCTGACAGTGAGTACTGAATGCCGAGACCAAAAAGTAAAATACATAGACCTCAGATATGACAACGAGACGAGTGAAGCAAGGGCAGTGCATGCCATGGCAGGAGGCGGCATCGAGGGTCACATCACAGCGAGACACTAGAATTCCTCAGAACTTTAGAGTTGCGTCAGATCTGTTAAGGCCATCTGTACTGTTAGCGATGGCAAATGGAGGTTGATATGGAAAAGGAGACGGTGAGGAAGAGATAAAATCAAGGTGAGCTGTAGCTGTGTGCTTTATAATGACGGGCGGCAGGGGTCGGAACATGGTAATTGAAAGATTGAAAAATGGAATAGGGATAAGGGATATAAAATGAAAGAGAAAGACTAAAAGGAACAACAATGAGGAGAACAAAACTAGATTTTTAGTGATTCCATACATGTACGCTTTTGGTTTAGTGTTTGTCCATTCGATTGGACTGAAAAATGTGCTTATTCCCAACCTCTGAATCAGGATCCGTTCGGAGAGAAATTGCATTCCAAGTTGGACGGCAAACTCCGTCAGTGAAAACATGGGCGAGTGAGCTGTCAATGAAGTGAAACTATAGTTAGCCCTTTCAGAGCAAAAATGAATAATGAAAGTAAACTCAGGATTCAGTGTAGCCCCAGTGTCTATTGACCTCTCCAAGTGGAGAATCTCTCTTCTCCTGTTTCACACCGCGTCCATTTTGTTTTGATGTCCTTTGCCTGTTGTTGGCTCCGGCGATGTTTGGTCGTTGGATTCGTGGCTTTCCTCGGATGAAGTAAAAACGCCGTTGTCAGCGTGTGGGCTGAATGGAGTGAGAGACGAGCCCGCTGTCGAGGGCCTGGAAATGCCACAATTTAAGAAGGATGTAAATATAGAACTATTGCCACATGTGACATCAGTCTTGGTGAATCCCAACACTCGCAACATGGCCACAGTCATAATGTCGCGGCAGGCGATGCAGGCACTGAAAGATTCTGACTATCCTTTGGGCACATTCCTGCAGCCCCGGGCACAGGTAGAAGGGGAAGGGGTCGGGGTGGAGGGCAGACCTTTCCACAATGCCCCGAGACCTTTGTGAGAGAATGCTACCATTTTGTCTGTGGGCCCAGACTGGAGTCAAGCCATCAGACCTTTGCAAAAACTCCAACTATTCTCTCTGGTACTTCTAGCATCTCACTGGGGTCACAGAACGTGATCGAAAGTGCAACGAGGATCTATACAAAATGTCTTCGATCATCACTTTGTCTAGAGGTCATAATTCTGTTTTGTTGTTGTTTTTTGTTTGTTTGTTTGTTTTTGTTTTTGTTTTTTGCTCACCATACCAACGTTTCTGTCGTTCTTTATACCCAGCTTGATCTTAGTTTGAAGTCATGTCCCATCTGTAACTATATTTTTTAGTAAACCTGTTCACCTCAGAAAATTTTCGATATAATTATCTTATAATCTGCAGATTTAATCACATGTCATTCAGACATGAAAAGTATTAGACCAGATTGCACCATATTTTGTAAGGGAATGCAAAATTTAATCAAACATTGAATACGAACAAGATGGGTCCTGGCATTACAGAAGATATCGTCTGCTTCAATGTGGAAATGCTTTATTTCTGTGGTAGCCTATACATATTTACGTTGTAAGGACAGTAGCCATTTTGCTTTCATTTTTGTACGAGAATTTCTCATGCGATTTATCAGGGCTTCTGAACTTGAAATGACTCATAACTTGTATGTTTTGGGTTTTATTATTTTTTTTCTTCTTTCTTCTCTTTTCCAGGAGACTTGACAGGAACCAGTTGAGAACTCTCCCAGATTTTTTATTTGCTTCCATGACCAAGCTGGAAAGACTGTAAGTTGAATGTTGAAATTTCTCTAGATTATAGTCTGTAGATCATAAACCAGCCTTAGTTCTCTTGTCACGTCAGTGTCAAATTTAATGTTTGTTCCCTCTTTGACTGTTCCGTCGGACGTCCTCTGTGTTGAACCTGCATGTCAAGTACACACTTACAAGTTTATGTGCTCTCCACTGCCCCGGCCTGAGCATGGGCCAGGTCACTTTTTATCTCTCGCTATACGGCTCCTATAGCTAGCAGTGCCGAACTCTTTTAACTGAGGAATCTTGTTTTTATTGGCAACAAGAATTGGGGGCCATGTCTGTGTGCACCATTCCAAAATTTATGGACACCAGTAAACTTTGATGTTTATTCTTTATTTGTTTCTGGTTATATCTTTGCATTGTTTTGCGATATGGAATACGTTTTCTTTTCTTTTCTTTCTTTCGTTCTTTCTTTCTTCCTTTCTTTCTTTCTTTCATTCTTTTTCAAGAATTCAAAGAGAACTTACGTTCACAGTTATGTTATGGTTCAGGGTGTCCATAAAGTCCTTTCACAGTTTTAAAAATTTATTACAAAGGCAGTTGATAAGATATCGTCACCAGATTTGTTTTGTTTTAATCAGTGTACATTAACCCTTTGACTGCCAAGAACATAACCATTACAAAATGTAAATGCCATTTTAAATTCGAGTGAGTTGACCTCAGTACAGGAAAAAAAACACCAACGCCGGGTAGCCCTAAAATTGTTGGCCTTGGATATTCTGAATAAGTCATCAATTTTCATACAGGATGGATTGCAGAATGAATGTTCAAATAATCTTGGCAGTGAAAGAGTTAAAGTTTGTGATCATATTGAAATTTTGTGTCTCGGTCTTCTGTTACGGGATATTATTGACTTGAAGCAAAAGATTTCTGATGCCATTGCCACCGTTGATGAGGCTATGCAACATTATGTTACATTAGGTTATCGCGATTCTATGCTACAGCGAACATGGAAGAAATCGAGTACCGTCTTGATGTGCTTCGTGCAACTAATGGCGCCCATATAGAGGTGTATTAAATGAGGTTAAAAAAAAATAATTGACAACCACTGATTACATTAGAATAAATCTAGTTAACAAATATTGTCAACTGCCTTTGTAATAAATTTGTAAAATTGTAAAGAGACTTTATGAACACCCTGTCTAATAGGAGATCGAAAACATGATAGCGGTTTTGTGAGGCTAAACCTGGTGGATCATCCCGATCTGGCTCGCAGGCCGAGTCAGGGTGCTCGCTGGCCGTGTTAGGGAAACAGATATATACATCCCCGGATAGCTGTCCGCTAATGGCGGACGGTTAGACCAGGGTGACATTTCCACCTGAGAGCTGACTTAAGATTGAGGTAACAAACAGGAAGATCCACGCCCCTGACAAGACAGTACAGACGTTTCTGGGATACCTCACTGTGTGTATCTCATCCCTGGCCAGAGTTTACATGTAAATCTAGCGATAGACGTGCGGGCAGAGCACTGACTGTTAACATCTATATATCCAACCACCCATAAATTGTGGCTTACCTGTAAGGGTTAATCGCAGCAGCTTTCTCTTCGCTTCTTTTCTCTTTTCTTGTCTTTTTTTATATTTCTCTCTTTCTTTCTCTCTTTCTCTCTCTCTTTCTCTCTCTTTCTCTCTCTTTCTCTCTCTTTCTCTCTATTTCGCTCTCTTTCTCTCTCTTTCTCACTCTCTTTCTCTTTTTCTCTTTCTTTCTCTCTCTTTTTCTCTCTCTCTCTTTCTGTCTCTTTTTCTCTCTCTTTCTGTCTCTCTTTCTTTCTCTTTCTCTCTTTTTCTCTCACTTTTCCTCTCTTTCTTTCTCTCTCTTTCTCTCTCTCTCTTTCTCTCTCTCTTTCTCTTTCTTTCTCTCTCTTTCTCTCTCTCTTTCTCTCTGTTTTTTTCTCTTTATCTCTCTCTTTCTTTCTCTCTCTTTTTCTCTCTTTCTTCCTCTCTTTCTCTCCCTTTTTTCTCTCTCTTTCTCTTTCTCTCTCTCTCTTCCTTTCTCTCTCTTTCTCTCTTTTTTCTTAACCTTGCGGCAGAACAGAAGAAAAATGTGACTCCCCTTTGAGACCATACAGGTACTTTGGGACCAGAGAGATATGTGTACGATAAAGAAGGAAATATGTATCAACATGAAGGGGAAGCCACGGTATCGTCTTCAGCCGGAGACAGGCGCGATAAGATCGACTCTATGGGAGGGAAACAACGATTACGGCTAAGGATTTATAGTAGAACTTAATCAGGGCGGGAGATGTAGGAAATATGTGAATGTATTTGTATTAATTTTATCTTTGCGATGTATTTAGTTATCACAATAAAGAGAATATCTCTGGATTAAAAAAGTCACTTGAAAACTTCGTAAGCAATATTAGAAAAATACGGGAATGATATGTGCCGAAATTATTTCTACATTCTTATGATCCTACGTCTTTTGAGCTATTATTCTCAGATTTATTCTAGTTGTTGTTGATATGTAAGAGGTGCTCGGGTGAGGTTTTCATCAATAAAGGGTTAAATTATCGATTTTGGGATTTCAGTGATGTTGCATAGTTGATTATGTGTAAGTCGAGAATACCAAGTACCAAAGCTCAATTCTACCAGTTTCAGCCCCGAAAATGCATTTAGAGGTCTATATCGTATACTGTATTGTCTATTTTCTCAGTTTTGTTTTTTAACTCAGCTTCACCAAAATCTTAAAATCTCATCTGTTTGTTGTCATATAGGCATCAGATCTGGTACAATGATAGACTACTCATATTTGTAGGTAATAGGCTAGTTAATTTGATGTTTTTCAGAAGAAGAAAGCAGAAATTGTTTAATGTGGGTTGTTGTTTTCAACCCTTTTTCTGCCACCATCAACTTTAGAACCTTCCTGTACCTATTTCATTCATCACAGACAAATAAAACCTAGCCTGTTATCTCCATATTGATCTCACCTTTCAATATACACATTGAAGTAAATTGTAAAGTAAATATCTTTATTGGTTTTGTAATTTTAAGAAGATTAATTAGTTGTTTAATTTTCAAGATGGCCGACGTTGCAATGGCAACAAGCAATATATTTAAATTTTTGTGACTGAAATAAGGTCTCAGTAAGTTATCAGTTCATACCAAGGACATTTCATATCACTGAGGCCAAATTTTAAAGAACTTTAAATTTCACCAGAGCACCCCCTTAAATATTGTCGTCTTTCATCATAAAACAGCTTTCAATCAAGAAGCTGTTTTTAGAAACAGGACATTATATGCAGTTTGCACCGTGGCAATCTCATATTAAGCCCAGATTCCATAAATGCCTCAGGAATCACGATTTCGAAATGCTCCATGTAGGAATACAGCGAAAACGTCCTGAGGCTGTAAGCAATAAGTACCACACACGAACTTTTTGACTTTTCTACTGACCGAGTGAGAGATTTCGCTTGAGGTTTCCATGGGCAGCCGGAACAATTAGCAGCATTAGATTAACTACCAGCTGCCCTGAGGACCTTAGAGTCACAGGTAAGGACATGCTAGTGGGGGTACAGATTCCAGAAACCGTTGGTAAAGCTAAGTCTCAGGTGTTGCCTCCAGGTGCAATGTTCAATCAGGTATCACAAATACTCACTGGAGTACCGGTACACGCGGCACTAATGGGACACGACAGGTGCGCGCGCGAGCAGTCCATGCACAGATTAGCAGTAGTAATTTCTTTAACCTTACAAGCGTTAAGAGGTCGATTTGCTCATTATAAACCGCTTTTGAACTTTATCAAACCAAATACAATACAGCCATGAGATGCTTATCTTTGGGGAGCCGTTTAGACATAAAATGTCATTTTCTTGATATTAATAAATTTAATATCATTATCATACAATTCCTGTAAAATTGTGTCTCTTCGGACACGAATAGGGTTAAAGGATGAGGGAAGACTTTGCCCCGTTGAGGAATTTGCTCAGTTAGTCAGTGCAATTCTAAAGGTAGAATCTGTCGTTTTCTACCGCTTTTGAAGCAATTCCGCCGCTATAATATGTGTCTGCCCCTCTGGTTTGTCAGCGTGACCAAAGGGAAGTGGGAACTTTGTGAAAAACCAACGTGGAGGAAACCGCAGATAACGTGAGCTGAATCCACTCAGGAAAAATAGGATGGTCTCGGAGGCTGAACAATCCTTTGTAGTGTTTTGTTTGTTTGTTTGTTTTTTCGATGGGAAAAGTTGATATGAGTCACTGATGTTTATGAAACAAATGGAAATAGATTCGACGAAAAAAAAAAAAGCTAGAACATATGCCGATAATCTAAAAATCAACGGTGCTTTTTATGTAACATAAATAAGAGACCTACATTAATTTTGTTGAGGGTGATTTAAGTAGTCAGTTTATATTATCAAAAGAGCTTGTCGAACTTCTGTGGCCAGTTCCTTTGTTAGACGTTAAAACAGACAGACATCAGCTGGTAAATGTAAAGTGGTGCTCAGGATGCTGGGAGTGGGAGACATCAGAGACAGACCTGGCATAGCAAACTGGTGTGTTAGGGGGCATGATGACCTGGAAACTTATCTCAGTTTAAGTCATGACCTCGCCGCTTCAGGGCCACAGCTTTTGTGTGCGACATCAGCATGAAACAAACCACGACAGACATTATGAACACTATATACTCGTGTCCAGAAAGTGGACAGCCATTAGGCTGTAGTTCCCCGTGTTGTAAACAGTCTCTATTGTTGCAGAGTTCGTTCAGAATCTGCAGAGTTTACAGAAAGTAATTTGGTGCATACAGTTAAGAAAGATTGACTGTTAAATTTAAAACGGGGGGGGGGAGGGAGAGATGATGCTAGGTGGTTTTACCGTAAGAAATAAAGTTCTTGAAACAGCACAAATTGATCAGACCGATCTCGACCGTTCAGTGGACAGATTACACAGAACAGCTGATACAGTCTGATCATGTGTTTATCAGTCCCTCAATCAGCAATGTCTGCACGGAATGCCAGACAAAGGGACATCAAAGGCCTCTGTTGTTCGTTTTTGTTTTTTTTTTATCCCTTCTTGGCGGTTCGGCGTATAGCTAATGAGTGCCACGGATGTTCCTGCTTGTACTGGTCTCTTGCCCTCAAACTAACCTACCTGATGATGGAACATGCTCGGGACTAATTCAGGCTTTTCTTGTCCCTTGTTAACCTCGATGACGACTTAATTAAACCAATTATCCGAGACTCGACCAAACTGCATTGGCCAGCAAGACGAGGAGCCAGCGGGCGAGGGTTCGTTCCCTTTGGAGACATAGCAGAGTAGGCTATACGTGTATCTGACTTTTTCGAGCTCTTGAGCTCATTTGCTTTGTCCCGAGTTAAGACGGGCAATGAAAAGCTACGCCGTAACCAGTCCAGTAATTGTAATTACCGTGTGTGATATATGAAGACTTGCAGCCAGAGCCAGAACGACCTTTGGCAACACCCACCCCCCAGTGCCTACCAGGTTTTGAAGTTCTGGTCACAAGGTACGGGCTAAGCCTTCAGCACGAACGTTGTTGGACTTTGTGGTATGCAGCGATCCTGCTGCCGCCCACAGATCATTCCATTGAGTTTCTGTCTTTGTCCTTGATGTTGTTTTTTTCGACGTTCTTAGTTGCAGAATATTATAATATGGGCGATATCATTCGCTGCTATAACATATCAGGTGTAATGACTAAAGTTGTAGAGACTACCATATCCCTGAAAAATTAGAGATAGTCGGCGAAAATGAATTTTGTTAGAAAAAAAACATTCCTGAACAGTCCAGAGAGACAGGAAACCTTTTTTTTTTTTAACTTCTCTCCCAGCATCGAAAAATACTGACTTCCCGTTTTTGTTTGTTTGTTTTTGTCTTTCTCTTTCTCTGTTTGGTTTTTCTTTATTTGTTTGTTTGTGGGTTTGTTTTTGCATTTTTTAATTATTTTTTTTTTGGGGGGGGAGGGGTGTTTTTTATGTTATTGTTTGTGAGTAGTAAAATGTTTGTGCCCAATTTGCTACAACTCAGTGTCAGTCGCGTGCATTTTGGAACGTCCTCGATAATGACATTCTCAACTCTGCGTGCCTTGAGAAATGGGTTATGAGCCAATTTGTGAGTGAGTTCACAAGGGACTGGTTTGACGGCGGTGTGAGCAAGCATTTTAATGGCCACGTCAATTTTACAACCAAACGTTCGAGCAGTCTGTGTAGCTGGCTATAGCATCACAAGCAAAGTACACAGTGAGACATGGAAGGACGTATCTTGATCTTTTCTCTATTCCTCGCTCCCATTCTCTCTCCCTCATTATCTGTCTCATACTCTTTCGCTTTCTTTCCCTCTTTCTATTTAACTACCCCACTGTCTATCTATCTATCTATCTATCTATCTATCTATCTATCTATCTATCTATCTATCTATCTATCTATCTATC
>JBCEWB010105591.1:0-11989 GCA_039654565.1 Peronia peronii | reverse complement strand
TAGATAGATAGATAGATAGATAGATAGATAGATAGATAGATAGATAGATAGATAGATAGATAGATGGACAGACAGACTGGCAGACAAAAAGATAGGTAGATTAGTTAGAGAGAGAGAGAGACAGACAGACAGACAGTCAGACAGATCCACAGACAGATACAAATTAAACGTAAGCATATTTGCGCATTGTATCCAGATGTGCTTATTCAGTTATTGCTTGGTCGCCACGCACAATACCTTTGTTTGTCTATATCATCAGCGTATCTATAAAGCGTATCTATAAATATGGGGGTGTATCAGGTGGGTACGATTTAACAGCAGTACAATTAATTGTTTAAAGGGAGATGAAACAGAACCGCTTCATGTTGCATCAGTATTTATGGCAGCGTATCTGATAATGTGTCTTTCTCATTTTTTAGTTTTAACCTATTAGAGGTGGCAAGTCGAAAAACACAAGAAAAAAAGAGAGAGGGGGGGGGGGGGGGGTTGATCAGATGAATCTGGCAGTTCTAACCGGCGAAAAACTCCCCTCGTTGAAGTCGAGGGTTCAAATCTTGTATCTGTTGGGGGATAGGAAAGATTCAAATACTGAAACTGGCAATTGTTTTTCAGTTAATCAACAGTTCTTTGGCTTCATAGATAGGTAAGTCCGACATGTAGTCTTCTCGGGTAAGGGTGAATATGGTTCGGAGGCTCTGTGTGTAAGTAACACACTTAAAGAACCATTGGCTTTTAAAAGTCGGCTGAAGAGTTGGCGGGGACGCCACTGTCCGGGCAAAATTTGCAAATTCCAAATTTTCTACTCACAAAAGTTCTTCTTATTAAAAGTAAGGCAGGCACTTAAAACCAAGATATCCTACTTTCTTCAGACTGAAAAGCTACATACATAATTTAAAAAAAAAACAAACACTATGGCAGATGGTAATATACAGGACAGAAACCTTCCACGACTACGCAGATAGAGTTCACCAATATTTTGGACAACTCCATCGACCCAAGAAAGTTTGTCTCATTTCTTGGCCTAACTCCGTTACGGAGGGTAGGAAATTTATGATGAAAACTCTCCTCTATGAATGACAGACACATAGCCAATTGAACCTAGATGCTCTCCAAATAACAGCAGTAGTGACGAGTGTTAATAATTCCGTAGGAAAGCGACTGACGTACTTCCGGCCGAAACCAATGACTTTCTGCTCAGACCGGAAATTAGGCAAAATCGTGTAAACAGTAGCGCTTAACCTTCATTGTGATTGTGCTGATGTACTTCTTGCCGATAAGTTATCAGTGTTTTAGGAAATTAGTGTAGTCCATCGTGACCATGGACTTCAAGATAAAATCTTGTTCAGAGCTACAAGATTGTTTACGAGCGCAAGATAAATGATTTTAAAAATCAGGACTCTGTTAACTTGTGTCGAAGAATCTGGGCATCGAGTTGGACCCACATACATTTTGGAGCTTAAGACTGACACCTAAAGGCGAAATTGACAGTGCCAGCTAGTGGCATAGGGATAGATTTGCCCATTCTTACCCAGCTCGATGTGTCAAATGACTTCAGCCAAATTCCAAAGATAAAAACATTTGATATCTTATCTTACCGTGCCTAGTCGAGAGATATCTTATCTTACTTGGCCTAGTCGAGAGACTACGATTGCCGCGTTTGCCTCATTCCTTGGCTGCAAACTTACTTCCGGCGGGAAATCCGGTCGGGTTTTTCCCGAAATCTTGCGTTGTACTATTGATATGATTCGTCATTTAAAAAAAAAAAAAAAAGCCATTCATCACGTTGACCTTTTTTTTTTTAATCCATTTGATTTTTCCTTCTTAGTTTGGATCTCCAAACAGAGGTAGATGTGAACCGAATTCTTTAATATTTACTTCGAACTGTAATTACTTTTCAATATTCCTTATGATCTGGTTGTATTATTGTTTTCTTCCCTCTCTAACTTTCTCCTTCCTACGTCTAATTCTTCTTCGGACAATTCCTCTTCTTCTTCTTCTTCTTCTTCTTCTCCTCTTTCCTCTTCTTTTTCTTCCTGCCTTTTCTTCTTTCTTTTTCTACTATTACTTTCTTTTTTTTTTTTATCTTACTCTCTTGTTGATGGTATGTAATCCTAATGTTCTGTGCATAATGTTGTATCTTCCAATTTGTTGAGCAAAGGAATTTCACTGATGTTCATGTAGATGAATGCGATGCTTTCACTTGAAGCCGGATACAATTTTTGTTGTAAAGTCGAGAAGTTGATTAAAATTGTATCAAACAGTTACACTTCTGCAGTAGGAAATAAAAAGAAGATTGATGATATTTTATAAATCACATGACTAGGCTTCATTATATGCAGAAATTGTGGAATGAGAGATGCTTCACTTCCCTGTAAATAACGTTCACGTTTGTTTTTTCTCCGAAGAATGCGATTCAGGAAACCATAGGCTTAAGCATATAAAATACTATCATTTAGAATAATTTTATGATCCTTAAATTAATGCCGATCTTCGAGCAATACCAATCTATTTTGTTGTTGTTGTTGTTGTTGTTGTTGTTTTTGATTGTTCGGCTAAAATCTGGAAAAATAACCCAAACTAAACCGAATTTCCTTCCAAAGGCCGAAGACTAGACTTCTGGTGGCACATCTTGCTATTCATTCCACTAACCGTAAGATCTCTTAATTTAAATCATCAATCAGATATCTTTTTCAGAAGATCCGTGGCCTAAAACAAGATCTACACTTATGAACATCTTTTTTATTTATTTATTTAGTTATTTATTGTTTATTTATTCATTATTATTTATTTTATATATTCCTTCATTCTTCGTTCATTCACTCATATATTTATCTGCTTATCTATTTATCTGTTTCTTGATCTATCTACTCATTAATTAGTTAATTAATTTTATTTATCATAACATACATAACCGTGGCAAGCTCTGTGAGCTTGAGCAGACTGCAAAAACTGAGCATATGTTTGTAAATGAAGTGCACACACATTATTGGGCTTAAAAATGTGCAATATCGATTGTTTGTAAACTTTAGAAAACACAACAAAACAAAAGGTGCATTTCACTTAATTATTACATCTCTTTTAATAGGTTGGTCTGTTTAATTTCCCCAATATATACCAGTTGTTTCTCGATGTTTATGTCCACTTGCTGTAATTTTAAAATTTGAAGTTCCATCAAATGCCTTGTGAACAATACCGGCAGCTAAACGTTAATGTGAAGGGGAGATATAGCTTAACCCATTCTGTCAATACAATATGCTTTGACGTTTGCATTTATGCGTACATTCGATGGTAATGAGATTAGGCGGATGTATTGCACTGGCAGACCGGTACGGTCCATAAAGTATCATGTACATCCTTATGTAGTTGATAAAATGCTTACTTTACAATTACAGTTATAGTGGCCAGTAGACATATCCAATTCATCTATGATCCTGTGAAAAAAGAACAGAGTAAGTGATGCCAAATACAAATGCAATGGGAGTCAGCTAGGGTAGCCTGTTCAAACCAAACGATCATATAGGTCGTCGATACGATAACATTTAGCGCCTGGCTTTTTTCTCCAGATTGTCGTTACATAGGTTAAGGGGCATTTACACGCTTCTAAAGTCAATTCTAAATTCTCTTTTCAAGTCAGAGAGTCGGCACTATTCTAATTTTTATCGCTTTATGTCCCTAGAATTTCAATGGGACGAGAAAACGTTTCTAATTTGGATTCTAAGTATTAGAATTCTCCTGTTTCTTTCTGATTCCCCGCGTTTCAACGGGCTAGCTCGCTGTTTGTGTCACACTTTTGTGCCTATCACTCGATTCGGTCAGATTTATGCTTATATATTGAAACAGAAATGTGTGAGGAGGAATATATTCTTTTTCCATGATAGCAGCAATTAACTACAACTATTGTCCAGTCTTTACATGACAGACAAAAACTTTAATTAATTATAAAATGTTTACTTAATCAGACGAGAAGGCGTGACCTACTTTAGCTCCACTGCATCGGTCTTCAGTCAGAACCACCGATGTTTTTTTTTTTTTTTTTATAGTAATTGTGTCGGTCAACGTGTCAAATCTAGATCTAGTGTGTCTGTCTATCGATAGTATTGTTGATACTGAGTTAACTTGATCATCGTGTGTATCTGTCTATCTATATATATATATATTTATATAGCAGCAGAAATTTCTTCCTCTTGGATTTGGTATAAAAAGAACGATGTGACCCCTACACCGCTTGATGCCGGACGGCAGATTTGAATAAGTTATGTCTTAAAAACAGTGGCACGCGTGGTAGAATAATGGTTACAGCACCTCGGTCAACTACATCTGGACCGAAAACCAAACGACACTGGTTCACATCCCACTCAGAGAGTGTCTGAAGGAAAAAATAGGTAGGCGACGGACATCCGGAGTCATGCCCCGGTGTGGCCGGGGTTCTAGATGGTGTCAGGAAGTTAAAAGCTGAAACATCTAATGAAAGGACCCATTCCTTTTTTTGAAGACCCTCACTGTCTCGCTCCACCTGAGGGGTTTTCCTACATATATATGCCATTATTAGATTACTGTCGTGTGTTATTTTTAATTTTATCCACAACTTTCCAATCTTATTCTTCCTACTTTTGTAAGTGAATACCAACGGTGAATGAAAAATGAAATTCCGTAGTCCCTTTGCATCAATTAACAAAACATCATTTAATATAATGAATATAATTTTAAGTCTCAGAAGAAAATATAATAAACTTTAATTTTTAAAATTATTTATTATAAGTTGACATAAGGCTTCTTTCGCTCTTCCTCTCTAAGGAAACAATAACAATAAGAAGAAAAAGAGTAGGAATGATCTAATAATAAAATCCCCGTATTTCTCCTTGAGAAAGTGGGATGGAGGTTAAACAAATCCATTTTTTGTGCTACTTGGTGCATGTAGATGTTTTGATGTTCATAAAAAATATTGACTCCAGACTACAAACTTGTCTTGGTGCAGACACTGGACAGATGCACAACAAACGCAACATGAACTGCGAAAAACAAATCCTTTCTTAGAAGAATAAAGAACGTGATCTAATCTGCTTACTAGCTAAAAACGGTAGAACAGCAAGACCCAATTAAAGGTTCTAGTCTAAACTGACATTAGAATCGAATTATACCCGTTGAAACGTTCATGCAGATTTCATATCTAATTTTTTTTAAAATATGAGAATGGTAGAAACGAAAAGCTTTCAAATCTAAACATTTTTGCAAAATTAGAGCTTCTGAACATCAATATCGAACTCTGGTCAAATTCTAAGGCATTTAGAACATACGAAACGTGTAAACGCGTTTTTACTGTATTTTTTGTCTGCTATTACTTACGACAAACAGCAATTGTGTATTATCTACTTACCTTACAGTTTTGCCGATTTGACACAAAATTAATCTCAGGACCTTTTTTCATACATCTTTCACTTCCGAGAATCTTAATATGGTCCTAGTTAAGACAATACTGGTATCGTAGCATAGAAATCAAGAGAAAGGTTCTGGTATAAATATACTGGTTCTGGTAGTAAGCTATACTTCTCTTGTCTGGTCCGCAAAATGTCAAGAAAACAGTGAACATTCATCTCTATGTCTTGGCTTCGCCTATATATAATAAGTCAGAAATCCAAGTCAATCAGAGTGATCCCCAAGCTTATTTGGGAGATTTTCCTAGCCATTCTGAGGTTTATAACAGCAAGGAAGTCGTATAAATTAACAGCGTCGGCTTCTCTGAAAAAGGTATATAATGCGTCTTTCTTTTTTATAAACTGTATAGCTAGGTAGTATATTTGGACTTCAATAAGAGGCCTTCTCAGCGAGAAATGGTTCCTCATAACAAGGTCCGGAAATAAATTTTCATTTCATTACGAAAAGGGTTAATGAATTGCACCAGTTACAATACGTAATAACTGCGACATTTTTCCATTCACAGGTGCTGCATTCACAGGGAGAGTCTGATCCTATAACTTGAGTATTGCTGCTAAAAAAAAAAAAAAATCAACATTCAAATTCACAGTGACAGCTTGAGTTCAATAATCAGTATTGTTTGATACTTTTGAGTAAAGGACTGAAGCGCTCTTGTATCAACATCTCTCCGTGGCTGGATTTAGAGAGCTTTGAGCAAAGGTTAAGTACACCTGTCATTTTCTATGCTCTTATTGCTGCTGTTTTTGTTGCTGTTGTAGTCTTTGTTGTTATGATCACTAATCGTTTTTATTTTCTAGTTCTCTTGTTATTGTTATTTTAAATAAATATATTTCCCTTCTTTGCAGTAGAAATTTCTGGAGAAAAAAGTTAGGTTATAGAGAACAGATACCTAACATTTAATTTAGGGGACTTCAATCCAATACGTTTACAAGTTTGAGACATACTTAAATAACACGCAACACTTAAATAGTTTGCCATTTTTTTGTTTTTGTTTGTTTTTTTTTTTTTCAATATATTCACTCATTACACAAAAATGCTTCAGAATCTCTGGCTGCGGAATTAGGATTAAACTTCGAATAACTTCAGAGTAAATATATATATGCGCTATTTCATGATTCAGTATTTCAGCCTTCCGGATGGTTACTCTCAGTAACTTCATGGTCTCAACCCGCAACTGGGTCAATGGTGTTATCTGTGTCGTTGTGAAAAAAAAAAAACAACAACAACAACAGAAAGCTTATGCGGCTAGATCAAACTATCATTTCACATCTAACCGTATGTTATAAATTTATTTCATCATAATATAACAACATACTCTCTCATTTTTGTTCTTTCACAGGATGCAAGTTTGGACCAAACTCAGAAAGCGTCCTAGTACGTTGTTTATGGATGCTTTCAGTATTTCGGCCTTGGAGATAGTTATTTCTAGCAACTTGACAGTCTTAACTGGCATCTCAGCCCTGGAGTGATCTTTGTCGTTGTTATAAAAGGTTAAAATTTCACATTTAACCTTGGATGTTTCTTTCATCACAATATAACAATATACTTATTTTGTTTTCTGCACAGGATGGAAGTTCGCACCAAACTCAGATGTTTCAGGTGGTGCACTTATATTGGCTGTTTCCTGATTCTCTGTCCGACGGCTGTGCAGTGGTTTTGGGGGAGTCTCAGTGGTTACACAGATTCTTACTTCAGGGCTACTCTCGGGCCAGACAGCACCTATGGCACACATTGGGTCATCTCCTTGGCTCAGACTGGATCTATTCTGGGTGTAACTCTGTTCGAGGTCATGAACAAATACGTGGGCAGTCATTCCATTCTTATCATTTCTACTATTTTTCTTAATCTGGTAATATTTTTCTGTTATTTTGTAGTCCAGAAATCCGTGATAGCTCTAGTTCTGATTGTGGGTCCAGTATTCGGTTTGAATTTCGGAGTCGTGTTTGGTCATGCATTATATGCTGTGAGAGCTTGGGGTTCGTCCAAATACGTCGGATTTCGCCTATCTGTAGTTACAACAGGAATAAGTTTTGGATCTTTGTGCATGATACAGGTCATAACTCATTATATAAATCCAAACAATGAGACACCCAATTTGCTGGTCAACGATTTCGCCTATTTTACTCAACAAGACATCCTGGATAGAGTGCCAAAGGTCTTTCTTGTGTTAGGTATAGTATCGCTTTCATTTTCTGTCTGTGGTTTACTCCTGGTGAGAGATGTCAAACACGCACATTTGTTGAAGGAGGGGAAAGATGAGAATATAAAGAAAGAAAATCTTTCCAGCCAAGAAAACAAAGAAAATGTAATATCGATTGCTATAGGTGAAAGTACTCACATCACAAAGTCTGGTGAAAATCACTTGCGCAGCTCTACTAAAAGTGATTATCCAGTGCTCAAGTCCGAATGTGAATTCAGCTCGTCTTTGTCGGATACCAATCCCAACAGTGATGACGAGGCAGAAAAGTGTGAATCCAACTCGAGCCGAAGAGAATCACTTTCACTGAATAACCTGAGTGGAACAGAGCAGATAGAAATAGATGACAGTAGCAGATTCTGTCAACAACAGGCTGATAGCCAAGTACATGATCTCTCTCCTAAACAGATACTCAAAACTAGCACTTTTTACATCATGTGGGCATGCACTTTTGTTTCAGACTTTAGTTTCCTTGTGACCACCAATTTCTATAAATCTTACGGTCAACTACGAATCAGTGATGACCACTTTTTAGCCAATACTGGCACAGTCCTTCTTATTGTTTGGGGTATAGCACGACCCTTGTGGGGTATTATGGTGGATACGCTGGGCGTCAAAAATACTTTCATTTTCTTTACAGTCAGTATTTCTGTGGGATCGGCATTTTGGTTTTTTACACCCTTTGTTAATAAATGGTTCTATCTTATCTGGACTGTTATGCTTGGCACTGTCAATGGTGGATTCTTTATCATATATCCGCTGGGAGTGTTGAAAATGTTCGGTCCTACTTTTTGTCTGCAGAACTACAGCTTAATCCTCACCAGTGCAATCATCGTCAACTTTGTTGGGCCACCTGTATTTGAAGTAATTCTTTCCTCTTTCGGATGGTTTGGGCTATTTTGTACAAGTTCGATATTAGGGGCCATAGGTTTGATTACAGTGGTGCTATTCTTTCCTAGTACTGAAATATATTGAGTCTCCTTAAAGCAGAGAAGATATTTTAATTGAGTTTATTGATATCATTGCTAACACAATCGGAGTAACGGCAACTGTAATTTTAGTCGTAGTATTCAAAGAATGCCTGTGGTTAGAGAATGTACTTAGTGCACTTGTAGACTTTTCAGCTTTATCACAGGAATTAAACTTTATGCAATGTGGATGAAACAGGTAGCCACTCATTATATCCATCTAACAAAAAAACCTCATCTATTTCGATAGTCAATCAAGCTACTGGCTTGACTCAAGAAGATATTCTTGATTGAGTGCCACTCTGCTGTAGTTTTAGATACAGTATCATTTTAATTTTAAGCCTGTGTTTTTTCTCCTATAATACAGATTGAATATGCAGATCTGTCACGGAAAGACAAAGATCACAGTATTAAGTAAAAGAAATCCTTCAAATATTAGCCAAAACAAAACAACTGCACACCAAATCTTAGCTTACTCTATAAAGAATGGAGAAGATAACCTTGACAGTAAAGTCTGACAACGAACTCAGATTAAGACGTCCACTTTTTCCAACATCACCGAGGAATCCAGAAGGCAGAAGTCCCATTCTTTCGGAATGGAATCATTTCCACAGATTTACTCTAATAGAGCTGAACAGATAGAAAACATGACAGAGAAGTATTAGTTGTGTCCAGAGAGTCATGGTCATTCGTATGATTAGCAAATATTCCAAATTTGTTCCTTCTTCATCATGTGTGTTTTTACATCCCTCGGTCAGCAACTTCTATAACTAAGTTCTGAACAAAAAAGATTGGGGGGGGGGGGGGGGGGTTAAGGGGGAAGAGAGGGGAATGGAGGGAGGGAGAACAGACGGTCACAAATCAGTGATGACCATTGTTTATCTAGCCAACACAAGAACTATTGACCTCATTTTTGTGCTTATAACCCAGGCTCTGTGGGACATCTTGGTATATCGTTAAGGCACCAAAACTACTCTTTCTTTAGGGTCGGTACACCGATTTTTCACATCTCTGCTCTTGGTAACAAATGGATCTATCTTATCTGGACTGTTATGCTTAAGACTGTGAATAGCAATTTCTTGTCATAGACCTTCCTTAATTGAGAGAAATTTGAATAGAGTTTCCGCTTATTGTTTTTTTTTTTTTTTCAAAACTGAAAATGTTTGGCTCCACATAATAAATTGTTTGAGAAACTATGACTTGATCGTCATGTCAAGTATCAGTATCACTAGGCCATCTGTTTTACACCTAATTCTTCCCATTTTAAGGGTCTTTGACCCGCTTTTGTACAAGCTCCAAGTTAGCTGTTCTAGGTTTCGTATCGATTGTACTTCTTTTTCCTAGATTAGAGCTATGCTATGGCATTTTGTACAAATATGACTCCATACAGATGATAAATGACTCCCACTTTTAGTACCGCGTAGAATTTGGATGAACTGGGCTACTAAGCACAAAGTATTTTCAAACAAAATCTTACTATAATATTTATCAATTTAGCCATTCTTATCATCATAGGGAGATTGAAACTGATCACTTCAGGTACCATGAGTTCTCGTGGATAATATTCCCTCCTAAAATGTCTGCTTTTATCATTAGTTTTGCTGCCTTCATTCAGATATGCTCTCTAACTGATATATACATACGTAATTACTTCTAATTATGCCAAAATGGGCCATCACGCAGTAGCATTTGCATTAATATAATATTCTTTAAAATAGTTCTTTCCATTGTGCCTGCTGTATATTTTGATACCAGTTTTCAAAAAAAGATATTGTATTGAGCTTTTTCTTTGGAAATATTTCTAAATTAAGTAAAAATACTACGATATTTTATGGTGCGCTTGTTGTTTCTAAAACAAAAAGTCACATCGCTTGTTCAACAAATGGATCTGTTTAATCTGATCAATGCTAGGTGACCAGCTGTGGACATTGAATAGAACTTTGGCGAGGAAAAACATCGTGTATTTGTTGTTGGATGACTGGAGTATTAAATGCAAATAACCGTCAGCTGAAAGCAGTTCACTCTCAGAGATGTAATGATTATCTCTCTCTCTCTGCCATTCTCTCTCTCTCTCTCTCTCTCTCTCTGCCACTCTCTCTCTCCCTCTTTCCTTTCTTTCTCCTCCATCTTTTAAAATAGAGTAGAACAGCTGAAAATGGAGGTAAACACTGATATATAATGTGCAAGATATTTCTCTTGGTAATACGCACAAACTAGCATTTGCTACATCAAGTAATTTTTATGTCTTATTCAGACATCAGTTCCTTGTGACTGAAATTTTCTATTAAAAAAAAAATTACTGTCAGTCATGTGCATTTATTAGCATCACAGGAATCATTCTCTTTGTCAATATGGCTATTATTTGACCCGTATCCGGTGGATGCTCTAGGTATATAGATTACTTTTATTTTAGTGGGCATTCTGGTTCACCACACTGTTCATAAATAAATTGTTCTGTTTTATTTGTTATACTCATCACAATGTTAAGCTGTTTTTCTCCATCATGTTCTCACTGGCAAAGACCATGTCACCTCAAAGATGTTAAAAATGAACTTGTTATTACATTTATCACTTAAGATTGATTTCATCTGTACAATATTTTTGCAATGTAGATGGTATTTTCAGCTGTTATACAAAGTACAGTTTCCTGAAATTTCTGCGTAATTTATGATAATTTGGTGGTCTTACTTAGTCATGTATTCGATTCGTCATATCAATACTTCGATTTTTGGGTGAAATATTTTTGTTGTAGTTGGTTTTATTGCTGTGTAGATATTGTTTTTTGATTTGTTGTTATTGTTTGTACTATTGCATTTTTATCCTGTTTCTTTTGCTAACGTTGTTGTGACAATGATTAGTATACAGTTTGAAAGAATATAAGTAAGTATATGTTATAAAATAAAGACAGTTCTGATATCTTATTATGTTTTAGCTTGTTGTTTGATTCAGTCAAATTGTAATTGTCATATTCTGAAGATAGTTATTGATGGCAGTTCCTGTAGTGACAGTAGTTGTATAAAATACGAGACCTGTTCAGACGTCTATCATGATTTCATTGCATAATTATAAAGCATGCTCAAAGTTCATTCCTTTTTTTTTTTTTTGTTTTAAAAAATCATGTTAGTGATAAATGGACAAGTAAAATAAGATAAGACAAGAAAAGACAAGATATGGTAAGAAGAGATTTATTTGTCCTTAAGGGCGGGGGGGGGGGGGGTTGTCCTGAAATATGGATTTTGCTAAAAAAAAAAATGCCATTAAAAATTTTGGGTTGGGGGGTTTTTGTTTTCACTTAAAAGCCCTGCCTTTTCTGGGTATAAAAATGGTATCAAAAAGTGGATATGTCCATTCTAACGTGTTTGACCAATGGTCATTCAACGGTAGGCCTAGC
>JBCEWB010105590.1:0-18339 GCA_039654565.1 Peronia peronii | reverse complement strand
ACTTTGACATGCTTATGGCATACAATAGCTTAACCCTTTCCTTGCCAGAATCCCATTCTACAGACTTCCAATAAATCGTTTCCAAAGTTAATAAGGATCGTTATTCTGATCACACAGGAAGCAACATGATTGGTGTGTGGAGCTTCTGGCACTGAAAGGATTAACATTTTAAAAATATGAAACATTAATGGTTTCAAATCAAAAGTGCTTTCTCACACACTCTTTGATCTAAAATTCATTATTTCAAGAAGTCTTCCAATCTCAAAACAAGTTCCTTACTTTCCTCAACTTATATAAGAGACTCATTGACAGAACAGTTCAATTTATTTCCTAAAAAAAGATAAGGTTAAATATTACTGTCCAAACACTTCATATGATATTCACAAATGAAATTGCAATCTTCAGCAGTTACACTGCCTTTACTACAATTATAATAAATTCACACCTTTTTCAATTGTTCCACGAGATACTCTGAATTCTGCTGTGCCTCACGTAATGATCTACATCTTTCTTTTTCTGTTGTCTGATGTTTATCAGTCGAGCGAATCTGTTTCCGCAAAGCTAATATATCATCCTGAAGATCTTTTATTGCGTTCTGATACTGAGTCTCCATTTTTTCTAGCTCCAGGTGGAGATCATGCTTTTCTTGCTGCAATTCCTGAAAATGTTCCAAAGATAAAAAAAAGAGATAAAGATGATGACACAGGGAGTGCTAATAGAGTTGCATATATAGTAGAGTGCTCTATACCTATGTAACAAATTGACGAAAACAAAGAACATACTTATTTGCCCCTTTTCTCCTTTTTTATTTCAACTAATTTTTTATGCATCAAGCAAACAACAAATATTGAAGTGGCTCATGTCAATGAGCTACACATTATAATTCACTGTAAGCTTTTCCATCTTGGTGATCCAGCTGAGCGTGCACAGAATCAGCAGGCCTATTGCATTTGAAATACATGCATTATCATTGATTTTGTAGCAAGCTAGCATTGCTGTAGGCTAGGCTGACTGAAGTGCCCTGAAGAAAGACGAACCACAAGGCACACATTAATGGGCAGGCATGTAGCCCAACAGGAAGCATATGGCGAGCAAACATGGTTATGCCAACTGCTAAGTCAGTAGACTATCAAAACAGGCCATATCCATGCAGAAATTCTTACTAGTGTTTTTGGTATCACAACATGTACTGTAATATTTATGTCATGCTGTTAGCACAATTGTGTCAATGTGATGTTTATCTAATGATTTTAGTGGACTCATGTTTTTAATGAGATGTATTCAGATAAAATGAAGTCCTTCATCAAATTTATATGTATAATTCTATTCCAATATTATGAACCTCCTTGTGTAGGAAAGCAAAGCACCACAGATATATAGAACTGCTGTAATTATTTTGCCAGCAGCTGTTCTTTATATCAGTGTTCTACTAGATGAAACAATCATGAAAATTTTTAAAGAAATACTCACTATCCCACAAATGCAGTAACAGCTTCATTTCATAATTCTTGCATCAAGAGGTAGCTAAAGTGATCTGTTTCAACTCCACAATACTTACACAAAGAAAACTAAAAAAAACAGATAAAAATCCTCCTTTGCTCAGACATTTCTATTCTCTGAAACTGTGAAAACATTCACATGATGACTTGTCCTTGCACCAGCCCTATCATTTTCAGTTTATTTCTTCCAATATCTGTGCCACTTTAAGATTTCATTAAAATCATAATTTTGAGATTTGATGGTCTGAAAGTCTTCCATGTTTTGCAACAGATGGGCAAAAATTGGTATCCAGATACTTACCTCCACCTTGCGTGTGAATTCATCCACCATTGAATCATAGCGAGACTGCAGCTCCTGGTTGGAATCTAGCAAAGCCTTGCCCAATTCTGCCGCAAGGATAAGATCTCTTTCCTTTTGGGCTAACTGGGAACGTATATCCTGAACATCTCCTTCAATCTCACCTTCCGCCACATCAAATCCATCATCCTCATTGTTTAGGGTGGAATGTGGGGTTTCTTGTTTCCGTGACATAGTTATACATATAGACCATGGTCACAA
Organism: Peronia peronii; assembly: GCA_039654565.1. Classification (NCBI taxonomy): domain Eukaryota; kingdom Metazoa; phylum Mollusca; class Gastropoda; order Systellommatophora; family Onchidiidae; genus Peronia; species Peronia peronii. Next base: position 16,281 of record JBCEWB010105590.1, on the reverse strand, counting down.
ACTTCTTTCACTCCATAATGTCATATCAGGTTGTTTTTCCATGACACTGGCAAGCACATTGAGATTATGTCCTGCATAGTGAGCAAAATGAGAATCATACATAAAAACCCTTATTAACAGCTTTGGCTGTTAACAACAGCCCACTCGATAGCAATACAATATAAACAGAAAGTAAGTCATCATAGTAACAGAGATACTAAAAAATGAATACAAAAAAAAAAAGATACTTGAACATCCTACACCCATATATCCTTATTATTAATAGAAAGAAAATCAGCTTTCTGATGTAGAACTTACAATATCCTCGAGGGATCAGTTTTTACCGAGGATCTGCTTTCACTGCCTGGAGCAACTGCGTATTTACATCGTTTATATGTCATTGTGCATGCGTCTCTTTCTCTATATTTTTTTTCTAATGCATATCAAGCATAGAGTGTGGTAGTTTTTTTGTGGCTTTTTTCCTTCTAAATCACTTTCGAAGATCATGAAAAATGGCAAAATCTGCAGGGAATGGCTTTTTCACTACTACTTTATTGTTTGAAATGAAACTGATCAGAAGAAACTTAAAATAATGACATCTCTAAATCTAATTGCTTCATGTTGACATTGTATGTTGAAATCCAGCAGACAACAAACGTACATAAAAAATAACAAGAGATTCGGCCAAAATTTTCCTTTGTTCTTAGGAAACCAAATGAGCACTGTTGACAATTTCATGATTTTGCTTCTTCTGTAAATTTGAATAATAAAGATACCATCAAGTGAAAAAAAAAAGAAAAAAAAAGGGGGGAGATTCTTTTCATTTTTTTCCCGCTGTTCAGCTGTTCTGTGTTTCAAAGTCTTGCAATAAAGTTCAAGTTTAAAGCATTTCCAGGGCCTCAATTGTCTTCTCTGTGATATTCAAGTAGATTTTCAACAATAACGTGATAGACATGCCCCGCAATACGGCCATCCAAATTACTATACTTTCAGCGAAATCTGATCCCCATCAGTGACTAGCCTCTCATTTGCCCAGATCTAATCTGTTAACATGGAGGCTAAGAAGATGAAGATATCAGCTCATTGAATTTGGATCACAAAATATCGTGCTAGGATCTATCAATGATGCATTTTCCCAAAGTAATTCTACTTTGATTCTTATATTTTTGTTGATATTTGGTCTGTTTATTTAAATTGTCAAAAACTGGTCCCACTGGGTCCATGAAAAATAAACTGATTGTCTTGTTATTTCAGTGAGGTTTCCCCAAAGTTGACTTCAACTTTTGGCTTCATTGTGGGGGACTTTCAGTTCAAAACTTTGCTAACAATTTAGTCTTAATAATGTAAGTCAAGTATGTGCATTTATAAGTCTAAAACTATACTGAATTTTTTCTTGCTTAAACTGCATTGTCGTGCATGAACTAAGTCCTTGTCTGAATAGACTTGACTCTGACTAGATCTATATGTTGCTAGTTTCAATCATTTTATTTGAGGCCTTGACATACAATGAAGGCTGTTGCTAATGGGACACGGGTCCACTTAGTATTACTTTGCTATCAAGATTCGAGTCTGTTTAGCCCAAGTGTTACAGGTTTACTAAGTATCCTAATGGGACCAGTTTTCGCTGCATTAAGCACAGTGCAAGAAAACAGACCAAATACCAACAAAAATACAGGAATTATAGTAGAATTTTCAGTTACATTGGGGCGGAAAACACTCAGACTCAATCAATGTTTCCCTTTCAGACCCAATTTCGACCATTTTTGAAATTCATTGCCCAAATTAAGTTTGGTATCAAAATTTAGCTTAAGATTCCAAGAATCAAAAAAATTTGGTTTTCGGAAGCAGCAGGCATCTCATAAGGGGAGAAAACTGGTGTTAGTGGAACACGTCTACATATTTCACTGAAAACTGTCTCGTAGGTTTAAGATTTACCTGGTCTTTTGGGCGAAATGAACCTGTCAATCAGCTTCAGGGATGCAGAATTAAGTTTGTCTTCCTCATATCAATCACAATGAAGGGAAAATAAGACAATTATGTAACAAATAAATAAGGGCTGACAACTTTTTATCTGAAGTTCACAACAGACACAATTTCAGGAAATGTAAATAAAAATTTTATTACAAAAGAAACATTTGAGAAATCATAGAATTACTACTAACACAAGAGAAAAGCAGCATTTTACAGCGAGATGACAAATGAAGTTTTTGTCTTCTAAAAACAGGTGTACATGTCTTTACATAAGAAAGAAACAATTTTTGAAAAAGAAATTTAATATTATAATACAAAAAAAACCCGATCATATACATTGGCTAAATGTAATTCTTGACAACATCAATACTTTACAGAAAAGCTAAAAAATAAAAACAAAATTAAATTATTTTAAATAAACAATGGCTTCCATTGTCAATTCTGACACGTTCTGGTGGAATGATGATCGAAGGATAGGTTACAGTACGTTCTGAACCGTTCTCTTTACGCCTTTCAACCTTCTGTGGATGGGCATCTCAGCTCCAAGAATAGAAATCTTGGGGCCCCTTATGGGCAATTCCATGGGTAACTGATGCAACATTCAGGGGGTTAAATTTAAGTTGTGTAGTTATCTCAGAAGGGACAAGCTTAAAGTTGTATGTCATGACTTTGAACACCTTTGCCTTCAAACACAATACTAAGATTTTCTTATCCATCGCTTAGATAGTTGGTAGCTGGCTGATTAGATCGGCAACTCATGCAACACAGACAAAATGGAAAACGAGAACACACAAATTTCATATTCAAATCTCTGTGAATTATGGAGGCTTTTTATTCCGATTCTTTCTCCACACTCTTGAAACATGTCATAGAAAACAAATATAGGCATATAATTTCAACACTGTATATCAGTGGTATTTCAGATCAAACAATTAGACTGAGATAACTGACATAACACATGTTGGTAACTGATGCAACACTCTTCAGATTTGGTAGTAGTTTTGCAGAGAAAATTATGCCAAATCATATTGTTATGTGTCTTAATGTAATCAACAAAAGATTTACAATTAAGATTAAATCTCTGCCAAATGTTTGCAAATTCTACTATTTCCCAAATAGCAGCACAGCAGTAGGCTCACACACTGCCATGGAGATCAGACAATCATGGTCACGAAAATGACTATTTTCCATTACAGATTGTTTTTCTGCAATCGATCTTTTTGCCCATCTATCTTCACTTTGATAAAATCCCTTTTTCCTGGAAGTTACCTGGAAACCATATCATTTTCATGGAATTGTACAATCCTGTCAATTTCCCAAGTTTTGTGTTCTGTTCTTCTGTTTCTCTTGAATTGGGGTACAAACATGTTTGACAGTTTCTTAACTGCACAGCCTACTTTTGCTGGCTTTCTAGGAGGACTCCTGTTGCTCTCTTCACTGTTTTTCAAAGTGCCTGCTTGCTTCCAAGTGCTGAAACATGAGGCTTAGGAGACTGTGGCTGATCTACAGGTCACGGGATTTTGCTTTTGACCTGAAATTTTCTATTCTTTGTCTTCACTTTTCTCATTGTCCCCCTTGCTTCTATCTTCAGACTTTTGAGACAATTCAGGTTGCCTAATTCTCTGTTGCTTTTTGTTCTTATCTTTCATTTGTTGTCTTTTCTCTTCATGCATGCAAGCTCTATAGTCATGTTTTTCTTTTTTCTCCAATGATTTAGGCCCCCTGAAAGAGCAACTGGATATCCATTAGTCATTAGGTAGCTTATACAATGAATACTGTTTTATTATGAACAACTAGAGATCTGAATATGGCCACTCTTCAATCATATATATGTCTCACAGAGTGATACTATTCCAACTTCAAAAACTAAAGCTACTAATGCAAATTAATTACTGGTGTTAACATTGGAATTTTCAGAAACTATCATTATGTTATCTGAAGTCTGAATTGTGACAAACACAATAAACAGCATACATGATAAATAAAATGGCATAATAGTTGAGCATTTTAAACAATATTGGTCAGACAAAAACTTACCACATAGTCAACAAAATGGTTTATTTTTGAGTCTGTTACGTCAGTTACCAAATAAATATGTTGCGTCAGTTACCATACAAAGTCTATGAAAGAGAAGTTCAAATCAAATGCTTGGTACTCTGCCTTTATGAGTTACTCAATTGCTAAGAATAAGGTATATCATCTTCCATGGATATTTTTTTAAAGAAGCTAGGAAACTTTTATCATTTTTTAATTTTTTTTGGTAACTGACGCAACAAAGTTGCCCTCAATAATATAAAGGGGTTCACAAACTATAATTATCACTCTTTGGAATCAAAAGTACACTATAACATAAAGAAGAAGATTCATTTGATTAAAAAAAGTTTAACTCACTTGATTTGGATTTTTTAAACAGCTGTGCGGGTGTCTATTTTTCACCATCATAACACAGCCAGCACTGTCTCCTTGGACACACAACTTTCAAAATGACCACCAGTTATGTGATATGCATTCAGCACAAAAATATGGTTTGTAGTGAATGCACTAATCATCAGTGAAAAGAAATAAAACAATTTTTATCAGATATACAGAAATCTAATTTCAACCACTTTGGTTAACGATTTTGTGGAATTGCCCTTATATACCATTCCATAATCAGGAACATTCCCCAAGACATATTCATACAGGCTCTCACTATGGCTGTTTAAAAAATCTGACGTATTTAAGTCAGAAGAAGCTACACTACAAGTGAAGGAATTAGCTGAAATGAAAAAGAAAAGTCACATTTTAACACGGGGCAAAAAAACAAAACAAAAACAATCAAATTAAACATAATTATTGCATAATTAATATCAATGTTACGTTCAACATGCCTTATTTTAGTCTGAGGGAAGCCAATATTTTTTTCTTTTCTTCATTTATTTGTTTCTCGTCTGGACACTTGTGGATCCCAGTCCTCCATATTTGGTGCTCTTGCTTAAAACTTTGCAACAGTGTTGCTATTTCTACTAGTCTGTTTTCCTTTCTCTGCCTTCCTAGGCAAGTGCCAAGAAGCAATGAGAAAGAAATGTGACACTTGCAGAATATAAAAGAAATAATACAAAATACATGTATCTAGATTGATAGATAAATTTATATTTTATATATCTTCCATTTTACACAAAATGTCTTTGTAAAGCGCTTAGAGCCTGTACTGTAAGGGGATAAGCGCTATATAAACACTCTCTATTATTATTATTGATCACAACAAAAGTCAATCTTGAATGCTAAGCACATTTGATTTTCTGAAATACACAGGATACCTTTCTGCTTTTCACTTATTAGCAATTTTTTCTTTCACCAGAGCATGTATGTGAGGCTCTTCTGCTTTTGCCATGTCCCCCTCCTTTTCTAAGTAGATCTAACTGGCACAGGCTTCAGGATTTTCCCCATTCATCTTTTTTTCTGTAGCAGCCAGTTTTACATGGCATCTTAGGAAAGGAGAATGAAAAAAAAAAAAAAAGAAGAAAGGATGGGAGCATAGTAATTCACAGTACAGAATACATGTATCTAGTATCTAGCCATTGAAATGGTGTGTATACAATTACACACATGTTCTCCTTCCTAACAAAGTCAGCCTTAAAAACTTACATTTTTTAAATTACGAATTTCTGGATAATTAATCCGGCTAACTATTTTTTTTCTTAAATAATCACTTCAGATGAGACTACACATTAATTTCATCTGTCCAATTACCAGACATACTGAGTTTCAAAATTGTGATATAACACTTGTTGTCACATTTTACATTCGCAATTTTTATGCATCGCGCATCGAAAATCGCCACAAGTAGTCAGTCTAGACCTAATTTCATGGTCTTCTTCTGCTAATACTAATCTAATTTCATATTTCTTCACTCGTACTGATCAAAAGTGAATGCAATCTCCTTAAAATTCATCTAAAATCTGAATTGTTATCGGCACTGGGGCCAAGATCTGGAATTTCTGAAGTGAACGTAAAATGGCGAACATTAATGACAATGTGGATATTAACTAAGTTTTCTCACCTTTTATTGCAGAATTATCCAAAACTCTGTTGAAAATGTGCACATAACACAAACAAATATCCATTTGAACAGGCAAAAATCCTTCCACTGTGGTAACCCAAGAATGAATGACAAAGAAATGTCCGTGGTGTTTGTAACACCCGACCACACAGGCGGAAGTGCTTTTTTTACAAACCCAAAAGAGCCTTGGGCTTTCGATTTAGCGCGACCACATGGTACCGAAAAAATTACTGATTTCAATTTCATCCAGGAGGGACATATAATCATAAATTTTCATTGATTCTTACCTTTTTATGAAAATAATACTTTTCTTTTAAAAATCCAGTTTTGTGGTGAATAAGTTCAACTATGTGATCTTCTAGTGTTCTACCGTTCAAGCTGTCTGAAAAGGGAAATGGATATTGTCGCGATTCGCTTACTTTCACACACAAAAAGACGTATACATTTTTCACATAAAAACACTATATTTGCCTGTTTCTTTGCTTACACAGTGAAAACAATAGCAAATAAATAATAAAAGCTGAAAAACATAAATTTAAACCATACAGAAAAACATTTCTCGCCCTCTGAGTGTTTTCTGCCTTGGAAGGATACATCATTGACAGATCTAGATCTAGATCCATGAAATTCTGCGGTTCCACTAAGCTGATATGTTGACCTATCTAGTCTCCATGTGAATGAATTAGATCCTGAGCCACCGTAAGTATGGTAATGTTTTCGGGCCTTGTCTATGGTTGAAAATATACTTGAAAGTTGACTTTCACAAGACTCTTGAAGAATTCGAAAATGCTTAGAACATAAAACTTTATTGGGAAACTGACTCTTTGGCAACATCTCCTAGGTTTGCCTAGAAAATAAAACAAGTGAAGCCACACATGCACACTCTCAAAAAAATAAACACGAAAACACAACCACAACAGGCAGTGAAAACTGGTCTATTGAGAACCCTAACCTAACCTAAACAAAACAAGTGTTTCACATTTGGAATAAGATGAAAATGTGGCACCCAAATCCATGAGAGACAAGTTGACTGTGACTGGATGCTTATCACAGGGGCATTTCTAAAAATAGCACCGGGTTCATATAGCAAAAAAAAATCAATCCTGACCCAGTCCCAGGTCCGTAGTATAGCCACATCATACAATGAAATAATATTTGACAATGCAAACTGCAAACCATCTGTGTATCTTAATTTTCATGAAATATACATCCATACCGAGATATCGTCACTACCGTCTGACTGCGGTCCCCACGGCGACCCGGCACATATCGATTACTGTAAAATGAACTAGACCAATCCCTGGCCCTAATCTACTGGGACCCTCGGCTGTGCATACTGCCGAGGCAATAATCGCAGTATCGATTATAGGCACTAGTTCATTTTACAGTAATCGATATGTGCCAGGTCGCCGAGGGACCGCAGTCAGACAGTAGTGCCGAGATATCTAAGACACAATGATGCACAGAAACAGTGTAAACAAGACTAAGATTAAGAGCCACAAACAGACCTAGGTCTAGATCTAGACTAGATTTGACATACCCATGGGTCATGGGCACTCACCTTTACTTCGACGGAACAGTATTTTTATAGATACAGAATCTAAATAAATTAAATTTGATTTTTCTAGTGCAACGCCTGACAACCAAAACTTGTAAACTTATAGCAGACAAACAAGATCAGAATTCAGACAATGCTCCAAAATGAATGTTATTGTCTGATGCAAATTTCATGTCGTCGAAATGTTGATGAAGATAAACAACCGGAAGTGACATACAAAGAGAGGCTGCTAGCCCAGAAGCTGTTCTGTCGTGCAGATAACCATGAAAAGAAAATCAGCTTCTGTTAAATCATGCTTTTGATCGGAGTGTCATTTGACTTGTACATTTTTGCAAAATAATTTTATATATTATCATATAGTGAGTGGAGTTGAACTGAAACTTTTTTCGTTCGATTTTCTATGTAGATCTAGATCGAAAACTATAATAAAACTTTCGCAGTAATCATAGTCGTGCAAGAGGCTCAACGATAAAATGGGATCAAAACAGGTCGTTTCAAGAGATTTGTCAACATAAACTTGAAAAAAATTGGAATTTGCTATCATTGGGCTCCAGAAAGTTATATTCAAGCCCTTACTTCAATGTTTCAAATAAACCCATTACTTATACATGTACATCGTTTCCGTATGGATAGTATACAACATACCAGTTGGTAATTGGTATTTTTCTTTAAGTTAACAACTTATATATGTCATTTTCATCACTTTCCTTGGTCTAAATAAATAAGTGTCATTAGATATATATATGTTCACATAACAATTATTTGATAGATATTGTTGTGTGAAGGGAACTAGTAGTTTACAAACGTAAACGTTTACCGCTCACTCTGATTAATTTTAGAACTCGAATTGTACCTGACCAGATAATGAAAACATGGCCGGCGAAGTCGTGGTGGATGCCTTACCTTATTTTGACCAAGGCTACGATGATCCTGGGGTGAAAGAGGCAGCTATCGCTCTTGTAGAAGAGGAAACAAGGCGATACAGACCAACAAAAAACTATCTAGATTATCTTCCAAATGCCAATTATCATGCATTTGAAACAGAAATTATTAAGAACGAAATGGAAAGGGTCCAAGTAAGTCTGTGACATGGACTGGACATTGTGTAGATCTACTCTAGATCTAGATATAGAGTCCAGTGGATTTGTTTTTCACCGATCTAATTACTGTATGGGGAAAGAAATTCAAAATCATTTTCTCATTTTTATTTGAGCAGTACACCATGAACAATTTTTAACTTTATGCTTAAAAGAATGTTCTTTCTTTTCATAAACTTTTCTCGAATTCCTCATCCTCTGTATTTAGTTAGTATTTTAATATATCCTATCCTAGTGGGACCAGCTTTTGCTGCATTAAATGAGAAAAAAACAGACAAAATGTCAACAGTAATGTTGGAATTGAAGTAGGAATTTCAGTTTCTTTGGGAAGATGCATCATTGATAGGTCCTATCACGATATTTTGCAGTCTGAATGAGCCGTTGTGTTGACATTAGCCTTCACATGAAAGGGTCAGAATGGGGGGGGGCTGGTCACTGGTTGGGACCAGATTTCACCATGAGTATGGTAATTGGGATGGTCATGTTTCAGAGCCCTGTCTTTTGTGTTATTATTGAAAATTTACTTATTAAATTAACACGGCTGCCCCTATTTCCAGTAGTACTGCAAATAGGAAGTGCAAATAGGAAATGCGTGGCACAGCTCCTATTTGCAGTACCGCATATTTCCTATTTACAACAGTAGTGTTCATTTACGCACGAAACTTATGATTTGCATAGCGTTTATTGTCATTATTAGCAAATTATAATTACTCCTTGGATCTTTATTGCGGACATGTGATAATATCTGTTTTGACAAGCCTTAATTGCAATAAGATTTAGAATCTGATCATAAAGTCCATAGGACTAAGGCCTAACTATAGCTAGATCTCTCCATTCTACATGTCCTTCAACTACATCCTCAAAAAGAAAAAACAAGACAGAAAAATAGAAAGATTCCGTCTAAAACATACACATGATACAACGAATAGAAAAGAATTTTTTTAAAAAAACTACCCTGGATTGGAAATTGGTCTTCCATTCTCGGCTGATAACACATCTAGATCTAGATCTACATCTACGGTATTTACATTCTAGATCAAGTAGGCTGCAAACATCTCCTTGAACTAACCCCTAAAGAAAAAAGTACAGAAATGAAACAAAAGTATAACGTCAAATACATAAACACATCATATAAAAATGTTTTTCATTAAAAAAAAACAAAAAAAAACTAGGGAGCTTCTGAGATTTGAACCTCGTACTCTCGAGTGGTTGCAAGATCGCCACAACGGTCACTTAACCATTCAGCCACGGAGGACAGTGACCAGGGTTGTGGTTTTGATAAGCTTTTCAACCTCTATGGGGGTGGTTATCTCAGCTGTTTAAGGTTCAGTGACCAGCTGTGAAAATTTAATTATTATATTACTGAGGTCATTAACAACAGAGCTTGTCAGTTTTTCGTATCAATGATCCACATTTTAGTTGCATGTGCATCATTGATGGCTTATTATGAAGTTCTATGAGGTAATGCTCTCGGAAAAGGGTACAACAGTAAATGTGAAAAACAAAATCATGGATTTTAGCCCCAATCGGGGACTTTAGTCACTCCCTTTTAAAAATTATTTAATTCATTATTATTATTTTTTAAATCTATTGAATAGCACAATTTCTGGGATTATAAATCCAACACTTTTACTGCAAAGTTACAGAAAATGCAGTAATACTGCAAATAAGAAGTGATTTCCCCTTCCTTGGTACTGCAAATAGGAGCTCTGCGGCGTATAAATCCTTTTGCAATCCACTGCAAATAGGCACTCCGAAATTACACAGAGGGGAAGTCCAAAATGCTTAAAACTTAAACTTATAATTGGAAATCTCTGAAAACAGGACAGCACAAAAAAAAAGTTGTAAAAAATATGCTTTTCACTAGATGATATGCCTATCATTCATATTTATAAAAGAAACAATGAAAATTATTAACAATCTTCATTTGGTTTTCTATAGAAAATGGGAATGAAGCGGCTAGCCGACTTATTGACAACACCTGTCATTTTGGATTATAGTATTATAATGTTAATTTTTACCAAAAGCTCACAGTTGTCCGTGGCCGAATGGATAAGTGACCAGACTGATATTCCGATGAGCCCGGGTTCAAACCTCGGCCATGCCTTGTTTTTTTTGTGTTTTTTTGTTTTTTTTTGTTTTTGTTTTGTTTTGTTTTGTTTAGTAATAAAAATTTATTGTTTTTAATTTATTATGTACAATTTTGAGGGATTAATTGAAGGAGATGCTTTTGCTAGATGCATCTTGTGTACATCATAACTGAGAGTTAAGGATTCATCTCCAACTCCCAACACGTTCACATCTGTAGATATGTGTATGCTTTCTTTTCTGTTCCTTGTAACGTATGTGATGTGTTTGTGTCTTCTGGACAGAATGTTTGTATTTTTCTGTCTTTTTTTCTTTCTTTTTTTTTTTTTTAAGGGCGTAGTTGAAGGAGATGTACTGTGATATAGAATGGAGTGATCTGGATCTAGATCTAGACCTCATTCTGTGTTTCAAATATAGTATTAAAAAAAAAAAAAAAGATCATCAAGTTTGATGATAAAACTAACCATCATTTACTGATTACCATATTTTTAGCTAAAAGTGTTTAAAAGCTGCATGCACATGCCTCTCACCCTCTCCCAAAGGAAAATGACGCGGACATAAAACTTCACGGCTACATGACAGTGACACGGACTGAATAAGTCTGGTTAGACTTCGAGACTATACGGGCTTAAGTCCAGCTATCCATGGCCAGATGGGAAATTCGGGCAGAATTCCTTTCAATTTTTAAATTTTTATTGTCTGCTGCATTTCAAACTCACGATGTCAACATGAAAAAATTAAAATTGTCATCATCTTTAAGCTTTTTCTGATCAGTTTCATTTGAAACCAAAAAGTAATTGTGAAAAAAATATTTTTGGCTGGTCTGGTTATTTTTCTCACCTTGGAAAGTGATTTAGAAAGAAAAAACTCACAAAAAAGCACAGCACTCAGCGTGACATCTAGATAACGAAATGAGAAATCACGCATGTGTGATCACAAAAACCCGGACGTAAACACAGAAACACACCAGGTGGCGAAAACTGGTCCCTTGAGGATATAAAAAGAAGAAATTTGATTACAGTGGACTACTGATGAATCGATGTCGGCGGGGGAGTAATAGGATTGACTCATCCGCAGGTCAACTCATCCATATCTCACAAAAGACTATGAAATTAGTAATAGGCACTACTAATTTTGAATGATCTATTTTTCAGTATTAAAGCGGTTATATCCCCTTATGCATTCTTTCCTTGAGCATCAAACTTGATCTCTTGCGTTCATTTTCGGTGAGATCTACATACTCTTTAGTTGAATTGTAACAGATCATCAACACATGCTGTCATCGGTTCGCCGAGCAAATTTCACTGTCATGTTACCTGACGATGTCCACCACTCTCAACCCAGCCTCTTAGGGATTCAACACAACAGTGTCGCCACATGCACTTTATCTCCCTCCACCACTTCTCCCATCGCTTCATGTTATAAAACACTACATGTTCATGTGTTAGCAGTACACTTCACATTAGGTTTGGTCTAAGCATTGCATGTGATGAGTCTGTCTGCTGGTGGGGGGGTCAAGAGAGTGCAGCACCTCATTATTCTCATTCTGATCACAATAACATAGTGAAGGTCTAATCCGCCAAACTGCAAGCGATAGGGGAGGAGGGAAAATGTAGAGGGATCACACACACACAGTCTTTTGTCTTTGTCACTTGCTACTGCGGCGAGCAAGTTCTTCTCAGTGAGAACAAAGAATGGTACCCATCAGTCTGTTCAGGGTTGCATCCACCTGTGAACCATGGTGCAGCCGAGGTATTCCCACATCAAAGACGCTTGCCAGCATTACATTTCCTAGCCTTTTACGCAAATTTGCATGACGCTCATACAGCGAGGGGAGGGGTGTGTGTGAGTTCGAGGCATCGCCAACTAGACGGAGAAGATTGTGGTAGGGTGTGAAAAGGAGGAGGAGACAATGTGCCTCTGATGATGTAGTCTGAGGGAAGGTTCAGTCCAGTTTAGTGAGTCATTTTGAAAGTTATAGTTGTACACATGTATAGTTAACTTACCGTTATGCTGTCGTATAATGGGAGAGGCTTAAGTGTGTTGAGATGAAGTGTGGCAAGCCGGGATTAGTTACATCGACTCAAACATTGCTTTTTCCTTTGATCTTATAAGGGGGAGAGGGGCAGGAGAAAAAGATTGACCCACCAGTGAATATGGAATCAACGCTGATCATTTGTTAGTTTTTCAGTGAAATGAAGAAGAGTCAGAACCCATTCCTGAAAAAAGATAGACATCTGTAAGTTGACTCATCAGGGTTTGACTCAAGTGCAGTCAACTGTATTTCCTTCTTTACGATGCTTGCTCAACAATCGTGTTTAGCAAAGAAAAGCAATAAAGGTGGTGAAAAACAATCTCCATTGTCAGATATTTGATTTCAGTTGGAAAGAAAAAATTAGTCATTTGTCTTGCACCTAGGGGAAATGAGTCGGAAGTCGTGCCGGGCAGTTAGGAGTTATGGCGGTTTTTAAGTATTTTTCAACTCAGATATCAAATTTTTCTTTTTTTTCAGTTTAAAAAAGGTTAAGTTTTCATTTTGTGAAAAAAGAAAAAGTTTGATGTCTGAGTCAGAAAATTGTTAAAAATGGCCATAACTCATAATCGTCCGGCATGACTTCTGACTCATTTGTCCTGGGCACAAGCCATTTATTGTTTATATAATACAGTTGAACGGTGCAACTTCTAACAAACACTTTTGTAACGAATTGACAGAAGTGAAGAACACATTTATTTGCCCCTGTATTCCCCTTCTTTATTTCAGTTATTTTTGCACTCGTTTAGCGAACGAGTAACAAAGTGACCGATGTAACAAACTAAACCTCACGGGCAGTTTTTCTGTCTTCTTTGCGACTGAAGTAGTGAACTTGCTCACCCAAATGTAGGTCTCCATTTTGTCTGTGAAACCAGCTGAATGGAAAACAGAATGTGACAGAGAAATGAGCTCATGGGAAACAGTCGTGATAGATTTTAGATCTATTCCTTGACGGCATGCTTTGTATGCTGTCGCCTTATATCTTAACTTTCTTACACCAGTACAAGAAGTGTTTTGTTTCAGTTTTTATTCTAGTAAACCTTATAAATCCAGTCAGACACTAGCAGACATGAACATTAAGAAGTGATCACCTACACACTTTAAAATAAAACGCAGATACTTTGTCAAGTTGGAGGTGGCAGTTTCTCATAAACTGACATTTGTCAAGAAATATGGCTTGGCAAAGTTTTCCCTGTCGATAGCACTAAAGGATTGCAAACAATTCAAATTATCTTTAGTTGTTTGTAATGAATATATATGCAAGTGTAGTGAAGTACTTAATTAAACATATATATAAGATCCTTTAATGCTGTGAAGTGCCTTGTATGGTGGTGCAAATGTGATGGATGTAGAGAACCACTGATGTCAAGAGAGATTTGTTGTGTCAGTGACTGTTCTTTGTATCAGTGTTTCACTGTATATGAATTAATTCTGTATCATCAAAGGCACGTCTCCCAATGGATATGATGAGCATGAAGAGATATGAGTTACCCACACCACCTGCTGGAAAGATGACTGATGTCACAGCATGGCAGGAGTGTGTGGACAATTCACAAGCCCAGCTGGAGCATCAGTCTCTGCGGATCCTGAACCTGGAGCTCATGTCAGAGTATGGAGCTGCAGCATGGCGTTCATACAACTCTGTTCTTACCAACATGATTGATCAGGCACAGAAACATTTGCAGGTAATTCGCCTATGCCCTGTCATGGAAATGTTAAATACCTCATTAGTATTCAAGGAAATATATAAAACTCTCTTCACATAAAAACAGACATGAACTGTTTCAGTATGTTCGCAGGTCAGATTGAACAATTTTTCCCCAATCATATGGGTTGCAATAAATATCTTTGAACAAGAAATTTTTGGTTTTTCATCCACTATTGTCTATAGTAGACTATATACTGTCTCCACAAATACTTAGAGCTAAGGAAGGTCTGAGCCAGCAGGTACCCCACATGTTGACTGAGGATCAGAAAAGGGCTAATATTGGGTTTTGTCAAAACATACTTATAGGATATGATGGCTTGCCAAATTCTGTGTATAAAGTCATGACTGGAGATGAGATATGGGTGTACAATTACAATCCTGAAGGTAAGCGACATAGCATGTGTTGGTTGGGTGCTGGAAATGCTCCACCTGTGAAATTTGAGTGATCTCAGAGCACTGGTATAATGCATGTAGTGGTTTTTTTTGTTTTTTTTTGGACAATGCGGTCACATTATATAACAATTCCTGTAGAAGAACAATAGATTGTAACTGCCCTATTGTATGTCAATAACTTTACCAATGGCCTTCCATGAGTGAGCACAAAAGCGTCCAAAGATAGGCACAAAAGCACCCAAAGACGGGCACTCAAGGGCTCACAAAACACTCTTGACTTTGGCATATTTGGAAAGAGAAAACGTAAAATCTCTCCCACCCCCGCCTTACTCAACTGACCTCCATGTGACTTTTTCTTATTCTTGTCAGTCAAAGATCAAATGAGAGGGAAGCGATTCAGAGGCAACAAAGAAGCACTTTTTTGTTCAACAAAATAATTGAGAAGATACCAGATGAGGAGTGAAGCTCTTCCTTTGTCTCTTGGTTTATGCTGTCGTGCATCAGTGCTAAAGGAAGTACTTTAAGAAGTTGTAAAAGTTTCAGCTCTCTAGGACCAGCAGAATTTGGCTAATCAGAGGATGTAAAAGGAATATCTCGTGTAGCAAAAAAAAAATGGGGATTCAAACTACACTCTAACACGCTTAGCAAGAAAACGCTTAAAAAGAAACTTGCGTTATTATGAAAAAATCTTTGGGAACTTTTTTTATACTGTGTAATTTCTTATGCTTAGAAAGAAATAAAACGATGGGCCGATACGAAAACTACGCTTATGACGAACGGTTTTCGTTTCCCTGATCGCACTTTTCTTTCATATTAAACGTAACCAAGACCAAACTCGGGTACCGAACCAGTTCCCTCCGACAAACAAGTCATCCCTGAGCGCGTCAAGTAGGCCTACCAGTATCTGCAATGTGCTGTACTGCCCAGCAGTATGACACAAAAAGCCCCGACAAAGAAATCATCCGTGAGCAAGTCAAGTTCCGGCATCGGCAATGCCCGGTACTGCCCAGCGGTATGAAACTGAGGGTAAGGCCTAAGGCGCAAGCGTGTTAAAATAATACCCGATCACCGTTTCACACCTCACCCGTCGCTCGTGGCCCCAATTGAGTATGATGTACCATGAGAGGGTGACACCTGTTATGTGCAAGTGTGAGGCTATTATGAGTTTGTCATTATTTATAGCCACACAGCCACAGTATCAGAGGATTCAGCCGAGATAACCATCCCCTAGGAGGCTGAAAGGCTCCGTACACCGTAAACCGCATCAGAGGATGGCTTGGCCTTTGTTTTTTCAATCATACACTATACACAATTCCACTTGCCGGCATTCGGTCAGCAAATCAGTCGTGCTTGTCAGTGTTTCTTGAAAGCCAGTTTTGAGAAGTCGATAGGTATCCTTCAGTTTCATATTGA
>JBCEWB010105579.1:0-11989 GCA_039654565.1 Peronia peronii | reverse complement strand
TGTGTGTGTGTGTGTGTGTTTTTTTTCTTTTCTTTTTTTTTGTTTTTTTTTTTAATATCAAAATTTGATTTTTGCTCTGGCGTCGTAAGTAAACTGAGAAGTTTATAAATAACAGTGGCCGATAGCATGTACTCTGTATCTTGAGGACAGGAAACAATGCAGAACATTAAACTTTTCATCTTTGCCTTGTCTTTGTGGACATGTGTCTTTTGTCACACAGCAGTTATATAACATCTAGCCTGTTTCCTATTATCGAATGTCTCTGATGTACTATAAAACTATGGGCAAGAATGAACTTTTATCGTTTCTGCCGTCTGCGTTGTTGCAATGTGTAGTGGATTATGCACTGTTTCTATGATGTCTGTGTGTCCCACAGCCCGAGAAACGGAGGCAGAAACAGAAATTTATCGTGGAGCCGCCACCGCCCCTCTCCCAGGCCAAGGAGGAACCCAAGAGACGGAGACCTCCGCCTAAGATCAGAATAATGTATGTTTCTGAGTATGTTTGTTTGTTTGTCTGTGTGTGTTCACTGTTGTGACGTTGTTGAATTGAGACCAAAATCTCAGACTACGCTGTTATAAGAAATAAACACTTTTAAAAATATCAAACACAGATGCAGACGTTTACAGTAGTTATCTATGGTGATGGTTGAGAATGTTTTTAAATGTGTTGGTACATTTATGTGAACCCGCTCTTGTGACCCACTGGTGTAAAGAAATCGTAATCATGTGTTATAGATACTGAAACCTTAAGCTCAGACTTTTATGATAGGAAATTGGATGATAGTGACGCGAAGGCTTCTCAAGATCAGACTTATGTGTCTGTATATCTGTGTATCCTCACTCTTGTATGGCGATCAAAATTTGCCATCCTCATGCTAAGGATGATGGGCCATATGAAAAACATTCAATGTAGACACTTAAATTTTATATTATATAGGATGACAGAAAGTGTCTTTTTTGTGATAATTTGGTATGATGACAGAGACACAGATGGTTTCCTAAGATCATAATAATGTATAGCTGTAAATGTAGTCGTGTTTATACGTTTGTATGTGCCGATCCATTTGAAATTGCTGCAAAATAGGCGAAATACGTTGAGTGAGCGGTTCTTAACCTCAACCTCAGACTTCTGTGACAAATTGAAGGATATTATTTTTAAAAATGCGGTTCTGAACAAAAGATTCTGATGTCTATATTGGCCACTTTTCATTCCCCAAAAGATTTATGTCTGTGTGTGTGTGTAACAGCTGTGGTATATAGCAAGTGTAATGTGTTTTTGAACTGAAGCGGGAAAGAGAGAGAGAGAGAGAGAGAGAGAGAGAGAAGTAAGGCGAAAGAAGAGAAACGAGGCAAGAGAATGAATTTAAGAGGGAGAAAGAGAAAGAAAGAGAAATAATTGCGAGAGGAAAAAAGAAAAAGGAAAAATAAAAATTGTGAGATTTCGCCATGGATAGATAGAGTAAGGAAACATAGCATCATTGATTACTGCCACTGGTCTCAAATAAAGGATCAATTAGATATTTACGTGGTTGACTGTTTGACAGGCTCACTTGTCTTTCAAGTTCTAAACGCTTCAGTGATTAACTTGAGAAAATGATTGGTCTATTCCTGTACTTTCCTCTCAGACCCAGACACCTATCTCGGCCCAGGAAGTCACGACCTGCCGAGGCTCCTGTGACGTCAGAGGAACTGATGGACATCCAGGACCCACTGGACTTCTTGGCGAAATGGTGCATCATTAAGTGAGTTGTGATCAAATTATGGTGCATCATAAAGTGAGTTGTGATCAAATTATGGTGCATCATAAAGTGAGTTGTGACCAAATTATGGTGCATCATGAAATGAGTTGTGGCTAAATTACGGTGCATCATTAGGAGGTTGCGATCGAATTATGGTGCTTTATTAAGAGAGTTGTGACCAAGTTATGGTGCTTCATTAAGTAAGTGGAGATCAAGTTATGATGCATCATAAAGTGAGTTTTGACCAAATTATGTTGCAAACGTGTGACCAGACGGTGCATCATAAAGCGAATGTGACCAAGATGTGACCAAACGGCAAATCAACTTAATCAAAATCTGCTGAGTGGAATTATATTCAAACTGCAATTCCATACTTGTATTTAAATTAAGTTTTCTGTTTGTTAGACGAGTTAATCGTCACCACGAGGGAAGACAACTGTATGTCTGAAATAACATCTCTTCAGAGGGGGAAAAAGGATGTGTGTGTGTGTGGGGGGGGGGGGGGAGGGGGGAGAGCAAGTTTTTATCCTCTGTGAATATGGCAATATCTGAACCAAACTCTATAGTTAACAAAATTAAAACACTCCCTCGTTTATCGCGGGTGTTGGGTTCCAGGACTGCCTACGATAAGCGAAAATCTGCGAAGTAGGGATACTATATCTATTTTGTTATTTACATACATTATAAATCTTTATAAACCTCCTCCATACTGTTATCACCCCCCCCAACACACACACACACACATACACATACACACACTACTGCATTACACTTCTCCACACTCTTTTGAACTCTTATAAAGGAAATTTAAACATTTTATTTATAACAGCGCACCCCGCAATATAGCGGGAAATCCGCAATACAGAATTACATATACATATTAAAAAACTCTCGAAACAATGAAGCCGCGAAAGGTGAACCGCCACATAGCGAGGGACGACTGTATACACTTTTACATCACGATATAGTGCTGTTTAAATTGATCGGGCCGTAGCGCTGCGGATATGGGGTTATAACGGTATAACAGTGCTTTAGTAAATTAAATGATTCCGCTGTCAAGTGAATAGCGAGATTGGAACTTAACTAACGCCAAATTATTCCTCGCGTTGCGTATCTTTGCTTTAACATTGGCCTTCATTTAGTGACGAGACGATGCTATGAAACAAGTGTCATAGCAATTGTGAGGATGTCAGAGGAAAAGAAAAGTCATAACAGGAATAATAACAACAAGGGAGACATGGATGATTTTCTTTCTAATCATTTATATCGTGGTTGTATTTGTTTCTTTGATTCTACTGTTGCTGTCTGTTTGTTGTTGTTGTAGTTGTTGTTGTTGTTGTTGTTTTCGTTGTTATTGTCTTTTATTTTGTTATTGCAATTATTATTGTGACTATTGTTTTGTTTTTCATTTGTTGTTGTTTTTATTACTTTGATCTCTTCTGACCTGCTTTTTGCCTTGCAATATTTTTCTTATCTCCGACTGTGATTGTTCTATGATATCCATTTGTTTTACATAATCTTTCAGCATCGCTTCTTGTTTGTTATATTGTTTCATCTTACCTCACCTATCTCTCCACTGCCCTCCTCCGTCTGTTTCCCCCCCCCCCCCCCACCCCCTCTTCCTTTAGTCCGGACCGCCTGCCTTTCTACGAGATTGTGTTCGAGTCCACGGTGGCCGACCAACCTCCCCGCTACAACAAACCTCCGCCCTGGCAGGAGGGGAAAGAAGAAAAGAAAGAGGAGGAGAAACAGGAAGAAGAGACGAAGAAAGATGAAAAGGAGGAGAAAGATGGAAAGAAGAAAAAAGGCAGGTGGACAAACTTTCAATGCAGATCAGTAGTCAGTACAAATGATTTCGTAGTATAGTACACGTTTAGGAATTGGACTGTTTTAGGACAATGCAATTTTTTTGTTTTTGTTTTGATTATTTGTTTTAAAAGTTCCTCCCGCTTCTTGAGAGTTAAATAATCTCAAAATTGATTAAGCGTATTATTTTTGACGGATCCTCTCCACAGATACGTTTCACATTTTGTAGTAAAAATTACTAATGGCAAACTGTCTGTTAAACAAAGAGCCTGTTCGGCTTGAACATGAATATTGATTAAGTAAATGGAATTCATGTATCTGTTTTGCAGGTAAATCCAAGAAGAAGAAGAAATCCAGCAGTGAAAAGGACAAACAGACCGAATTAAACGCCAATCTGTTCCCTACAGACAGAGGCATGAACGTCCAGAAAGTAGTGAGTATTTTTGCTTCTTTTCAATCATTGTCAGAAGCCATAATGGACTCGTTTAAGAATCTCCTTGTGATCGCCTGATGTAAACGCTGTTCCATTTGTTTAAAGACATCCGGCTCTTTTGCTGACATTATGGAACACATTGCTTTGTGAATAATCCACACCTTTATAGTTAGTTATTGTGCAACTTATGAGTGTAGTAATAATGTCCAACAGAGTTAGAGGATAAATTGATTCGTTTTCGAGGCAACTCGATTGAAAAGTCAATCACAATGCAATTCCAGTTATTATATGACCAAGTCTTTCGACGCGTGAACATTTCGAGCGTGTCCATTAACACGAGTTCTACGTGTTTGAATGAGATGGCCATTTAAGAAAGAAAGGCATTTTAAATGAATAAATCAATAAAACTTCGATGTGAATCTAACTGTAGTGATGTACTAGATATCCTTTGCTAAAATATCGCTTCACATATAGACACAACGTGGGAAATTTATTACTAGAAGTAGCGCAACTGAAAAAAAATTTACTTATAAGAAGAACAGCTGTCGTCCAGTGCTTCTGAGTCACTCGATCTATCTGTGCAGGCCATGACAATGGAAGAACAACACCTGGAGAAATTAATCTACACTCTGGACCTGCTACAGGACAAGATGCAAGTTCTGGGGGAGGAACTGGGCGAACTGGAAGGTTGGTAACGTTAGAGGGGGTGTCTGTAATGCATGACTGTCTTGTAGATATACATGCCTACAAACATCAATAGAAACATTCGTGTTCTCCAGTAGAAGGTATTAAAATTACTCGTTAGGTATCGGGACAGAGCAAGAGATAAAATCCAAATCACTCACTCACTCACAAGCCACTGGAATCCCCGCTGGGACACAGGCCAGCGACAAGAGCTCTCCAGGCATCCCTGTCCCGGGCCAGACGTTCCAGTTGCCCCCAGGTGTAACCCATCCTTTTGGTGTCTGCTTCCCAGTCTCGGCACCAGGTATTTTTTGGTCGGCCTCTTTTCCTTTGCCCTTGGGGGTTCCAGGTTAGGGGCTGCCTTGTGATACTGGATGCAGGTTTCCGGAGCGCATGTCCGATCCATCTCCAGCGTCTCTGCAGAATCTCTTTTTGTACAGGCTGTTGTTTCGTTCGGTTCCACAGCTCTTAGTTGCTGATGGTCTCAGGCCAGCGAATTCTCAGGATCTTCCTGAGGCATGCGTTGATGAACGTCTGGATTTTTTCCATAGTCATGATAGTAGTTCTCCACGTCTTTGCACCATACAGTAGTATAGGCTTAAGTATCGTGTTGAACATCCTGATTTTGATGTGAATTATCAGGTCTCTAGTATTCCAGACGTTTATCATTTCTTGGTAGGCTGCCCTTGCCTTGCCGATTCAAAACCTTGCTCAACAGACCAGTCCCTCAGAACCCACCAGATGTCCAACCTGCAGGCAGCGAACTGCCTATTGACTGCGGGCAACCAACTAAACAGGAGACCATCAAAATCCAGATACTCGGGGAATAATAGGAGTTGTCTCTGGTCAATTCTGTTAATTCTCTCTTGCCAGACAAGAGGTGTTAAACAAACACAGTAAAGAACGAAAAAATAACATGTTTATGCTCTTTGCTTCTAACAAACATTATGAGAAGTTCCGAAAAATTCATGATTTAAGGAAAACGTGGCCGTCTCATCGTGATGATTGCATATCTTGTTGCTTTCCCCACAGCTCGCAGATTGAAACAATTGGCGAACAAAGCGAGAGAAACTTACCCAGCGATTACCTCCCTTGAGTACTCCCCCAAAAAGAAAAAAGGGAAGAAAGGCAAGGTAAGAGACTACCGGTACAACATTTTCTCGTTATCCATCAGCTTTGGTATGTCTTATTTGTTAAAAAAAATATGAGGTATCTCGTCATATCTACTGCTTAATGATGACATAATGAAAAAGTTCTTATCTGGAATCTCTTTATCACTGAACAGTCGATCATCAAGATAAAGCAAAGTTCCTTGATCTCCCTTGTTCTAATGCCGTGAATGATATTTTGTCTCTGCCTGTAGTATAAATATATATCATCATTTGTGAATGGAAATTTCTTTTGAGGACCAATAAAGTTTGTCTTATCTTATTTATTTTATCTGTTATGAATTTGAGTGAATTATGAGATCTTCACTAGCAATCTCAACTCGGAAACTGAATCCATAATTTCATTTTTGTATTATCCTTCTAATACGTGTCTAACGTCTTTTTTTTGACATCACCTGTATGTATTGTCTATAATCTGATGTTTACAGAAAGACAAACAGCCAGCCGAGCCGGCCCAGAAACTCAAACCTCACGAGATCACAGACGAGGTGATAGTGGGCAGACTGGACGACAAGCAGTATAAGGAGGTCAGTTTGTGTGGTAGACGGTTCGAATCTCAGTGACACTTGAGCCCCTGCATAACCGATCATGATAACCGGCCAACATGACCATGTTCAAAACCGGTCACAGAGATGATGAAGTCAAATAATTGGTTAACTGTTAAGGATCGCTCGAAAGAATTTTCGGTTAAATATAAATTTGCCGCAGTAGCTCAGAAAAATGTGGGAAGGCTAGGCCTTTTTAAAAAAAATTTATCGTTATTTTTAAAATTTTTTTTTATGACCTTCTCTTTGTTCGTCGTTGAATAAAGAGAAAAAAAGTGAAGGAAACAAACGGCTTTTGCATCCGAATGGGCTTTTTTCACTGTTAATCTTTTTTGGTAGCGCATGAGGTACAGACGAAGAGGAAAAATTAACGTTTGCTTTATTATTATTATATTATTTTTAAAATACGAAACCCGAGAAAAAAAAACAAATTGCAATGAATAACTATATCGTAACAACAACATTTTTGTTGCAATATGGCGTACTGAAAACATGTTTCAATTAAAAAAGAACAGAACTGATTTTTTCCCCTCAATAACAATGTTTACGAGTGCATGTGTCCGGCAAAGGGAAGTAACGTGGCTGACTGCACAAAAATGTTGATTTTTGTGGTTGTCGGCCTTGCTGAGAATTGATGTTTCTGAGGAGTGGAAATCCCCAGTATACTGAAGTGGACGCTGATGAGGCTGTAGTCATGTCTACATGGCG
Organism: Peronia peronii; assembly: GCA_039654565.1. Lineage (NCBI taxonomy): Eukaryota > Metazoa > Mollusca > Gastropoda > Systellommatophora > Onchidiidae > Peronia > Peronia peronii. Next base: position 4,903 of record JBCEWB010105579.1, on the reverse strand, counting down.
GATGGGAATACAGAGGGTACTAAGTGATCGGATTCAAATTTTTGAGAACACTTTTTGATTACATCCCTTGTCTACAGGTATCAATAAAACTAGATTTTTGTCTCTGATATTAATTGTATTTCATTCCGTTTTGCAGGATGATGAAAAAATAGGCAGAAAAAAATTAGCTTTATAAATGTGACAACGTACATGAAAAAAACAACAACAAAAAAACGACTCACTAATAAATTCCATTTTCACTCCTAATGTTGATGTTGCAGCTGTCCTTTTTGGCAAAATTTTACACTGGCTTTCCGTATAATGTGCATCAGTTTATGTGAATGATGTTGGCCCTTTTGTCACATGTAACAAAAACAGCAATTTTATCGTTTTCTCTCATTTTGCCAGCTGAGTCGAGAACACGACATCAAGATGTTGGACGTGGAGACAGAGATTTTGAGGGAGAAAATTCGAGAGGTTCAAAGGAGAGTGGAGGAGATGGCCAGTATGTTGATGTTGTTGTCGCTGTTGATGATGATAATAATATTGCTGGTACTGCACGTAAATTCTGAAATCAAAATGAATACAATGGATTTCAGACAGTTTTGTTATAGCTTTGACCGGGGGAGGGATGCGGGTCCTGAGAGTGATTTTTCGAATGCTTGAACAGTGATTTTATACGCTTCCAATTCGGATTCAGCATGTCCAAATTAGAGGAAAGTGTTGAAAAAACTTTTGTTTTTCATCCGGTTGCCATGACAACGCCGCCATATTGGCTTTCGTGTTTTATAAATTAGTTATTTTCAAAAGCCCATGGCTCCTAGAATATTGAATGGAACAGTGTGAAATTTTGCACATGAATAATATAACCCTATTAAAAGACAAAATACATTTTTTTGTTTGTTTGTTTTTATACCACAGAATATTTTTTATCAATTTTTGAAATATGTATTTTGATGGACGTAAATTTTTCGCAATTTTTCACCAATTATCCAATTTTCCTTATAAAAAAAAAAAAAGGACATGAAATTCAGAAAAAGCGATGCATTTCATTAAAACATCTGCTGTCTACGATGTATATTCCAAATTTGAAGGCAGTTGGTTGAGAAATAAAAAAGCGTTAGGGAAAAAAGTGAAGAAATCATACAAATTGAGAATATCGCAGTTGAATTTTCATAAAATCTCTATCCAGTTATTTAGTTGTGCCGTGTTGGTGCCGTTTAGGGGCATAAAGTATATGTTTTGGGCATCAACCGTTGTTTTTCTGGTATGAAAAGAGTTCAAAGTGTGTAAAAATAGCAAAACCCCATTTTTGACATTTTCAGTCTAAAAACCTTATTTTCAGGACCCGCATCCCCCCCCCCCTCCCTTTTATTATTCACAGGAGTTCCCTCCTTAATATTTTGCCATTTCTAATATTTTCAATGTTCTAGATTCTTCCCTCCATCTCTCTCTCTCTCTTTCTCTCTCTCCCTCTCTCTTTCTCTCTCTCTCTCTCTGTGTATGTGTGTGTGTGTCCTACACATACACATACACACAGTATGCTGTCACTCTATATAATTTATGAATGTCCATCTGCCTGTCCTTTCATGTCTGAACGTCCACCTTTACATTGTATCTCAGTCTACCTTTTTATATGTCTGTTGTCAGTCTGGCTTTCTGTATGACTTGTATTTTTGTCTGTTTGCCTTTTTGTCTGTCAGTCTGCCAATGTGTGTCTATGTCTCTCTTTCTTCGGGTGATCCATCTATAAGCCACAAACATTAAAATATGCCAGAACTTTTAGCCTGATTTCACTGCTATGCTTTGTTACTGCCTTGCCTTCCTTCAGGTGGTTGAAATACGTCGAACATAACGTGTCCTTAACCCAGGGTGGCGCCATGTGGGCGTCTCTTGGATGCTCTGTGGACCGATGTCCTTCATTTTTCACGGCTGTGTGCTAGACCTTAGGTCTCCGCAAGCGTGTCCATCCAGCGCTTCTTCTCCTTTTGTCTATCCCGCTCCACAGTTCCTTGGAGTATGGTCTTTGCAAAACCACTGGATCTTGTGATGTGGTCGTACCATTTCAGCTTCCTGTTGTTGGTGTTGTTGTTGTTGTTGTTGTTGTTGTTGTTGTTTGACTGCTGTCAGAAGAACTCCAACCGGAATAGTGTGTTCTTGAGCGATTTTGCGGATATTCTCATTGATTAGGCGGTCAAGGTATGACATACCCTTGATGTAGCCGACGTATTTTGTTTCTAATGACCTGAAATCTACTACTTAAATCTGACTGCTGTGTGTCTACACAGGAGAGAAGCTGTTGGCAGATGCCTTCTGTATGAACCATTTCTTCATGAGACAAGGCATACAGAACAGCCACCCTGAAGACTTCAAGCGACAACAGAGCGAACTGTACAACCGACTGCATCCCAACCCGGTAAGAACAGCATGATTCTATTGCTTGTTTAGTTCTGTTCTGTTTCTTTACTGTGTCATACGCTCACAAAAGGATTAGATTTTGCACAATGCGGATATCAGCTTTGACACTTTTTTGGGAATGTAAAACCAAATACGAAACTGTTGTCATTTAGATAATCCTGACGTAATGTGTAGAACAAGTACAAGGTCGTCTAGTTTTTATTCAATTTCTTTCTATATTTTTTTGCTAACGCATCTCCTAACATTATCCTTGTCTGACATTGGCTATTTCCTGCATCTGTTCACGTTGGGCTCATGGGTTTAGACTGCATATCTTCTTCTGTAACTATTCTTAAGCTTTATGAGAAGTGACAAAATTAATCTAGACCAAAAAAAAAAATTAACAAAGATACAATTACTCTAACCTACTAGGCATCACTGAGCAACGCGTTTTTTTTTTTTAAACGCCTACAGACCGCCAGTGGTCCTCACAAAGATCAACTATAGGGTGAACGACGTTCCATTAATTTTCCTTTGTCACAGACAAGATGTCTGAATCCTAAACCTCGCAATTCCAGTCATGTTATGTTCAGACACCTCTCAAAACTCTACCAACTGGACTGTTAATTCCACCCAGCATTGCCGCTCTGGACTGACGGGCTCCTATGCTTTCAACCAACCTCTCTGACACTATTAGCGGCAGTATTTATACGTTATGTATTTCCAGGATTGCAGACAATTTTTTGTTTACTGTTTCTTGGTTGTATTACGTAAACCGTTAGCAGACATATCACGATTTTGTGAGAAAGAAACAGTGTTTTTTCTATATATGAGTGAAAATTTAACTCACGTTCACGAAATGGTTTAAACCCTCTCATGGAGTAATAATTCATTGATCATCTCGTTACTTGTGAAATACTGGATCAACATTAGCTTCAGCTGTGTGTTTGTATATTGAAAATGTGTGATTTCCTACAGCGTATTAAATCCAGACTTCACGAAATCCAGCCATTTTTATTTTAGATGAGAGCATTGGGCATCAAACGAACTATGCTAGAGGATCCTGTTTTCGCCCGTTCTCTCCAGCTGCACTAACAGTTCACCAGACTATCTTTATTGCCGCTGTCTCCATTTCTATAGCCTGTGAAATGTCCATCAGTAGATTTTGAAGTACAGATTATCTATCTCTGTTCCCCAGGATTACGAGATGAATTTAGATGAAGTGGAAGACGCTTTACAACAGATCAATAACCACTTACTGACAGAGAAAGAGTTTCACTTCTTGTACAATGTGAGTCCTTGTAGCTTTTTGATAGTCATAGACTTTCCAGACACGGTCTTTTCTCTTGCAGATGTATGGTGTTTTGTCTATCTTGTCCTTGCTGACGTCACTTACCACTGCACTGGAAAAGTGGCGTTGGGTTTATCCCATCTTATCTCTTTTTGAATAACTTTATCATATTTTTTTTATCCCATCTTGCTCATTATGCCTGACATTATGTTATTACTTTATTTCAGCTTTCAAACTGCTACTGTTCTGTCAATGGTTCTTGGCAGTCTGGTGTGGCCACTGGTATTAGTAAAAGACATGAACATATTGTTTGAAATATACAGATAATTGAAGTCTCTATGGCATTGTTGAAATCTGTTTAAGTGACTATTTTCCCCCCTATTTTAGTGGTCATTAATTTTGATTATAGTTTCGATTGTAGGACTATTCTCTAGTTGTTTTTGCTTGTTTTATTATTTCCTATAATGTTTTTCGAACTTAATGAGTTACTAGTTTCAGTTGAACTTTGAAAATTGTTTGATCTACTCGAACTATATCTGCTATAGTTTCTGAATGCCATTTTGGTGCTGTTTGATAACTCTTTCACAACTATTGTTGTATTATCATATTCACAATTTGATTGTTTCCTGATAGATCTTGGACCTGCCAGGTAGGAAAACCATCAATTTCCGGCTCTTCACTGTCATTGCCGCTCTGTCGGAGAAAGTCACACAGTTGGAGTAAGGCTCAATTTTGCTAGTATTTATGTTTATTTATTAGTCTGTTTGTTTGTGTATAGCTATGTATGTTTGTTCCACTAGTTTGACCGCCAAGTCATCATTAGTTATCCACATTATCTCACAGGCATAAAAGATCATTGCTCTCTCTTTCTCTCTCACTGTCTCTCTCTCTCTTTCTCTCTCTCTCTTTCTTTCTGTGTGCAACCAATGCCTTAAGCCTAACAGTTTACAAGTTAGATGTTAAATGTGTTTGAATGTGTGGTCAGAGAGAGAGGGAGAGAGTGAGAGGGGTGAAAAAACTGTGATACCAGGAGCACTGAGAAAGAGAGAGAGAGAGAGAGGGGGGATAAAGAGAGAGAGAGGGGTGAAAAAACTGTGATACCAGGAGCACTGAGAAAGAGAGAGAGAGAGAGAGAGAGAGAGGGGGATAAAGAGAGAGAGAGGGGTGAAAAAACTGTGATACCAGGAGCACTGAGAAAGAGAGAGAGAGAGAGAGGGGGGGGATAAAGAGCGTGAG
>JBCEWB010105568.1:0-11989 GCA_039654565.1 Peronia peronii | reverse complement strand
TTTTACAGACAAAGACACGTCGAGATAACCACCAGGAAGGAGGTTGAAAGACGAAACAAACAAAGTTGAAGTTGAAGGTTTCCGAGAAATCGTTTTCAACGCCCAGCCTTGTCTGCCCGTACCACTCGTAGTGACCAAACTGACTACACTCACTCAAATCCTCCTCATGAATTGAACGATCAGGCAATGGGACAACACGTGATGGACATCAAGAGCTGAAAGTAATATGACACAGCTAAGAATTTACAAAACAAAATATTTTTGTTCCTGAAGTTGATAATCAAATAAAAAAAAAAAAAAGAAAAGTGAAAACATTTAAACAAAACTGGGGTGGGGACAAGTTCTCCTTATGAAAGCCTGTAAGGCTAAAACGTTTATTCCAATCACAAGATGTGATTAACCTAATTCATGTTCATTTCTGAAATGTTTTTGTTAGTAATTATTTAGTTGGGATTTTTTTAGTCATTTTCAAGATGGTTCAACAAACCATGGGGGCAGAACTGCTATCGAAGATCTTCCAATGGACAGTTTCAAACACCGAAGTGAACCGATGTATTTGGAAGACTGTGGGAAACGGAAACGAAGGCAAACAAACACTCTCTAGAAATAAAATTTTAAATCAACTGACGGAAAAAAATATTCTGAATTTTCAAGATGGCGTCACCACCCATGTAGGCCATGCATATGGGATTTTCAAGATGGTGTCGCCACCACGTGGGTAGTTCATTGTAATCCTCTTTATTCTTTGTTCAGAGGAAAAGGAATGGATACCAGGAGGTATTTGGAGGTCAGCCACATGACCGAGTGATTATTCCCTAAATTTCTTAAATTATATCAAAGAAAATAGATCTAGATTATTTTTTAAAACTTTGAGATATCGAGATGTTTAATGGTCACTTACCTACTCGTTGATCCAGTACTTTCCTCTCCCCAGCCTCGTCTGCCCGTATCACTCGTAGATGGTGAGGAAACTGACTGCATTCACACCAATCCTCGTGGTGAACTGAGCGATCAGCCAATAGGTGAGACAACGCGTGATCTCAAGGACATGTTTAGTGAAAAACACGGACGCGGCTTCGACACACAGAAAAGTCTCCCCTCCTCCTACCCCCTCCCCAATTATCGTCCCATAGCCTAATCGGGATGGAAATGTGTAGACGAGTCATTTCTTGTTTCTGAAAGTATGTATCATTAAATGGAAGGAAACGGAAAAGAATAGAACAAAGATAGCCTCTGGTATATAAACAAATGAAGACTCGAAGATGAAATGTATTCGAATCTGTCCTGAGAGAATTTATGGCGGAAAAAAGTCCTTTTTTTTATGATCTTTGGATCCTTGCATCTTAAATTTTGATTGTTCATCTTTTCACTGTCATTATTATTTATTTATTTATTTATTTATTTATTACTTCCAGTTTTCTCGACTTCGGTTTGACATAATGTAAAATGTAGCAGCTAGTTTTCATTCTGAGGGCTTCAATTTTTCTTTATGTAATCCTGTTATCAGTTACTGATTCTATGTTATATGCATATGCGTGTGTTTGTGTGAGTGCCCGCCTGCCTGCATGAACATGGACGTGCTGTGTTTGTGTGTGTGTGTGTGTGTGTGTACCTATGGGAATGTGTTTATGTATATGAAGTAGGAGGGGGAGGAAGCTGGGCATTCTGCACTTTTGGTTTCAGCATATGTATAATGTATGTTGTGGAGCTTATTTAAGTTGCGATGCGCACAAGACAAAGCTCAGCAAGACATTCACTGGCTTTGGTTTCTCACAAAACCTGCACGAACTGGAACATGGGCCGAGGGATGAGAGAAAAATGGTACAGCTGTTAGAGCGATGTGATGAAATTAAAACAGACAGACACTCGCCTGCACACTCTCTCTCACACACACACACACAGATATAATATAAAATCTGTCAACCGTATGGAAATGGAAGAGAGAGAGAGAGAGAAAGACAGAAATGAAAGCAGAGACGAAAAGCACACATCATGATATATACTACCGAGTATGTATGTCGGGTGCACAGTGGACTAAGACAGATATTTTCTGAACACATTTTTCTGTTTGCTAGGAAGCTAGGCCTGGAGAACATAGAAAACTGTAGCGAATTTATCAACAATGTGATCTCTTCTCTGTGAGATATGATGGAGCAAGGTGATATATACGGCTTCCAGGACGAACGATCAAAACAGTGAGACAAATCAAGCAGCCTGTCCTAAAGATTTATCATTATTATTATTATTATTATTATTATTAACCACAAGCCACAATGTCACTAACTTCAATGTATGTTAAAGAACAGCAACCAGAGCCAAGAGGGTCAAACAAGGCGACTGACAGAGACAAAGAAAAAGACAAACAGACAAAGGAAGGCATAAAGGGAGAGAGAGAGAAAGAGAGAGATATGAGAGTTAGGGAAGAGAGAGAGAAAGAGGAAGAAGAAAGAAGAGAGACAAGTAGACAGATGAGAAAAATACAAGAAAGAAGAGCTTAAAAGGTAGCTAAAGTGACGGAAGATGGAAAATGAAAAGAAAAAAAGAAGAGCAGAGAATAAAAGAATACAGCGAAACAAAAAAGACGTCCTGGGAGAGAGAGAGATAAAAAGAGAGACGAAAGACAAAAAGACAACGGTATCTTAGAGAAGGACGACAGAGAAAGATAGAGAGGGGAAAAAAGGTGGATTTTTTTTCATTTGCCTCTACAGACAGAAGGTCAGCCAGGCTATGGCGCAGGTTATGACGTCATACCGCGAGAAATATAGACTTAGGATTAGGTTTAGGGTTAGGATTAGGGTTAGGATTATGGTACATAACAATAATAATAATAATAATAATCATAACTGATTTAGATCGATCTAAATCTAAATCTTTGCATAAAAAACAAAACAAAAAAAATGTCATATTTGACCTGGATTCCCAGGAAACACAGCTGGTTGCCGTTTCCGCACATGCGCATTAGACCGGCTGACCTTCTGTCTGTAGACGCATGTATTTTTTTCTTGCTTGTTATTGATTGTTGCTCTCCCTTGGCTGTGATGTTTTTTTGTTTTTTTTTTACTTCAATAGCTTCACTGACACTTGTCATTACCCCCAAAAGCCAGCCAGCTGTTATGTGAACTCTGAGTCTCCGAGTCTCATGAGCATGGTAGATCGTCCTGCCTGCTGACGGCTGGCATGTGCAGAAGGATGCCCTTCTCTGGTTCATTCTGCCGTCTAGGCACTTGTCTCATTTCTACTGTTCCAGCGATAGGGCGCACAGAATTGAAAGGAAAACGACGACAACAACAACAACAACAAAGAAGACAGACAGTTCCTCGAATACCAAAGTAGTTCAATATAGATACTCTCTGTGTGAATGGGTGGATGGACGGATGAATGAGCGACTGGATGGATGGGTCGATGCATGGATGGGTGGATAGATAAATGACCCAGATGGATGGATGGAAGGATGGATGGATGGATGGATGGATGGATGGATGGATGGATGGACGGACGGGGGATTGGACGGAAGGATGGATGAATGGAGTTATGCATGGATGTATGGATGGATGGATGAATGAATGGACGAAGTGACGGATGAAGGTATGGATGAATGGACGGATGGATGGATGGATGCCCAAATAATGACGAAATCCGATTTAGACAGATAAGAAACACAAATTCCTGCCAAGCCTGTGATGACATTATTGTCTGGCTGCCTATAGAAAACCTTTAAACATACGATTTCTACAATCTATTTAATATCTATCATTGAGCATGGTTGTACGTAGAGACCCTGTATTTCAGACGTTCAGTTGTGAAATCTGATATTGTGGAGATATGAAAATTTCATGGATGTGTGTGTGTGTGTGTGTGTGTGAGTGTATGTGTCGATATGTGAACGTGTTTGGGTTGAGTGTTTTTTCTTGTCTTGTTTTCATCTTTTGTTTGTTTTGTGTCTCAAACTCCTTGAAAAATGGATGCAGTGTTTGTTTTTGATCTCAGCCTGGTAATAAATAAAGAAGTCAGTGATCAGTGAATTTGGAGATATTTTATGAATATATAATATCTGGGTACACCTACAATTTAACAGTACCTGAGAGAAATAGAATTGTTGATATTATAGTTGATTTATCTTTAGTTTTACCAATTGAATCGATCGGTTTAAAGGGAGATTAAAGTTTACAAAACAAATAAATAAATAAACAAAATATTGCAAATGCAACAGTACGAACATGCTCTCACGGATAAATAGATGGAAAGATCAGTGCTGTAATGGATGGGTGGGTGATGTATAGATGGATGAATAGATGGATTGATGGATTGAGGGAGGGAAGGACGGAGGAAGAAAGGGAGGCATTAATGAATGGATGTATTGATGGATGAATAGCTGAATGGATGTATTAATAGATTGATGGATGAATTAGCGGATGGATAGATGATTATATTCATGGATGGATGGATGGATAGATGGATGGATGGATGGATGGAAGAATATGCAGACAGAAGAAAAATACCCAAAGTCAGTTCATAAAGATCTGAGCATAATATGCCTATTCAGCCCAGCAAACATTTAATTATCAGGTTATCAGGAAAGGCATGTCATGGCAGGAGGGATAGTTTCCATCCACCCCTATCACTACCTTTGAAAGCTGCAGTGGCTTTTAAACAAAGGGCAAAGACAAAAAAATAAAATAATGAAATAAAAAAGAAGACGAGAAGAAGAGGTTAAAAAAAAAAAAGAAAGAACAGAAAAAAAGAATGACGGCATGTGCTGTATAGCATGGTTGCGGTTGTTCCTGCTGTTATTTCCATACCAATTATGACAAGTTCAAAGAAAAGTGATGATGATGATGATGATGAAGACGATTATTATTGTTGTTATTGTTGGTCTGTTATTATCGTTTCAAACGAAAAAAGAAAGTGAGTTTTCGCCTTTCCAGCATTTATCTGCAGAAACACTTGTGTGTATGTAACTGGCTCGATGAGAGCTATTGCCATGTGCGTTCTGACATTATTTTCTGTAGCACTACGGAAATTCGAATTCAAGTTCTCCGTGCTGCTCGGGGGAAAGTCCAGCAGCGTGCCAGGCAATGCGCCAACGACTATATATTGGCTTCAGCTCGGCTCTCAGATTCAGGTCGCAGCTGATGCAGGCAACATCAGGGCGATGTATGACGGCATCAAGCAGCATTGGGCCCCACACAAAAAAAAACCGTCCCTCTGAAATCAGCTACAGGCGAGGTGATCCAGGAAAGAGAACAACAGATGGAGCGATGGGTAGAGCACTACACAGAGCTGTACGCAAGGGAAAATGTAGTCACGGAAGATGCCCTGAATGCCATAGAGTGCCTACCAGAGCTGGAAGAGCTTGACAGAGAACCAAGCATAGATGAACTTAGCGAAGCCCTGGATTCTCTTGCCTCTGGCAAGGCACCAGAGGAAGACGGTTTTCCGCTGAGGTACTGAACTGCTGCAAAGAGACACTCATCAACGAGTTGCATGAAATCCTCTGCCTCTGTTGGAGCAAAGGCCAAGCACCACAAGACATGAGGGATGCTAACATCTTCACACTATACAAAAACAAAGGCGACAGAAGCGACTGCAATAACTGCAATAATCGCGGCATATCCCTTCTCAGCATTGTTGGGGAAGCTTCTGCCCGAGTGGTACTGGGATCCACCATTGACATGATCTTTTCTCCCAGAAAACTCCAGGAGAAATGTAGGGAGCAGAGACAGCCACTTTTTATTGCTTTCATAGATCTCACAAAGGCTTTAGATCTAGTCAGTAGGGATGACCTCTTCAAGATACTCCCAAAGATCGGATGTCCACCCAAACTCCTGAGCATCATCAGATCTTTTCACGAAAACATGAAAGGCACCATCATCTTTGACAGCTCAACATTAGCTGCTTCACCATAAGGAGTGGAGTGAAACAGGGTTGCGTTCTGGCTCCAACACTGTTTGGAATCTTCCTTGCTGTGATGCTGAAACACGCAATCGGTTCTGCAACTGAAGGCATCTACCTCCGTACCAGGTCAGACGGAAAGCTCTTGAACCTCTACAGACTAAGAGCCACGACCAAAGTCCAGCTGAGGTGCCTGCGCGACTTCCTCTTTGCAGACGACGCTGCATTAACTGCCCATTCAGCTGAGGATCTACACTAGCTCATGATTCGCTTCAGCGATGCCTGCCAAGACTTCGGGCTTACCATTAGCTTGAATAAAACAGAGATCACGGGCAGGACATTGACTCTCCTCCAGTCATCAACATCAACGACCACGAACTGAACGTCGTCCATGACTTTGTGTACCTGGGCACGACCATCTCAGATACCCTCTCACTTAACACAGAGCTCAACAGACGGATCGGCAATGCAGCTACCACCATGACCAAACTAACAAAGAAAGCATGGAACAACAAAAAGCTGACAGAACACACAAAGACCCAGATCTACACAGCCTCCGTAGTGAGCACCCTCCTGTACGGTAGTGAGTCCTGGACCTTGCGCGCCCGACAAGAACGGAAGCTCAATGCCTTTCAAGTGCGTTGCCTCTGACGCATCCTGAACATCACCTGGCAGGAAAAGGTCGTCCCAAATAGCAGAACAACTGGGAAGCAATAGCCCTCGAACGGTCAGTCTGGAGACAGACTGTGTAGAAAGGTCTCTCCAGTTTTGAAAGACACTTGCTAAGCACGAGACAGAGAGGATGGGAGGAAAAGCTACAGCCCAGGCAGACAGACCAGAGTCAGACTTCATCTGTGACTTCTGCTACAGAGATTGCCACTCCCACATCGGATTGACCAATCACACCAGATGCTGCACCCGAAAAAACGCCCAGAGCGCAACACCATAGTCTCCCGAGACTGAAGGATGCCCACGAATGAAATTTATTTCCAAATTATGACTTTAACATGAATAAAAAAAATAGACATAAAACTAAGCACAATGGAAATTCCACTTCCGATTAATTGATCGAAGTCGATTTCCAGATTACTAAGTTTACACGAATAAAAAGTAGACACAAAACGTAAGGTACATGACGGTCATAAGATTGAACCGATGCATGTTAAATTTTGTAGACAGAAATAATTGAAGACTGATTACTTATACTTATATTAAGGTGCTGTAGGTAAACACAAGTACTGATTACTTACGCTTATATTAAAGGTGATATAGGTAAACACATATACTCACGATGTGTGTGAGGAAGAAGCAAATGTACACAATTAAACATGATACGTCTAGGAGAAACATGAAAAATAGTTGTTACTTTGGAAACAACAACTTGGAAAGTAAAAATATCGAACTATTGGGATGGCATAAATATCGTAACCCTTCTGTCCATGTCAGTGAAGAAAAAGACAGAAAAAAAAGTTATCTTAAAAGCATAAACGTATGCATATCTCTATAGAAATAATTGACAATAACGTAAAGCATACACACACACACACACACACACAACAATAATGTAGACTAAATAATAACGCACAGTTCAGGCTCTAAATACTTTACGGTCTCTGTTATTTCCCTGACAGATCCAAGATGTAAGCATACTTTTTTTCAGTTTCCCAGGGAGGTTAGTGCTCAAATTATAAACAATCTAATGACATTCTCTGTTTCTAGTCAAGTACCAATTTCAACCTGGATTGGATCAGAAAGTGATGATGGCAAACTGCCTTTTCCAAGGATAAAATGTCAGTCCCCGTTACAATTCAAACCTAGGATTTATCTCGAGTGTGACGGCCATCAGGCCACCAGTAGTATACATTCACCAGCTCAACACTATTGAGAACAATGCTTTCCATAGTGAATATTCGCATAAAATCTAGCCTCATCTCTTTGTTATTTCAAACAGATCGGACTAAGCATCAAGAGAATTACAGAAGGAAAGATCCACTAGATGTAAACGATGTAAATTTCCAAATACATTATGAAGAAAGGTTGAATAAAAAGTGCGTAAACAAATATATGTAAACATTAAAAGAATGTGTGTTATACTTGAATAGTATACTTATAATACTTCAATATGCCAGAGTAGAGATATGTTACGGAAAATAAGAATGCTAAACATATGTTGTTATCGATTAGAAGGAAAAAATAGCTTTACCTTGCCACACATGCATGTTCCCGTATAACCTTATTATATGGATGTGGAGTTATTGCTAAGAACAAAAAATAATAATAATGATAAACAGCATTACTTAAATATGAAAAAATCTAACTGCAACAAATATTCGCCTTTCCAAAGAAAAATGTGCCTAGCATATTTCAATCACATTTTGTAATGCCGCGAATACAACTTCTCTCTAATATCTTCAAAACCAAACAACTGAAAATCTAACTCATACTTTTTGTTCAGTTTGTCAAACATGTCCTTGGATATGGAGGCAAAGGCTTAAAAGGCTTGTTCTGAGAATTGTCTTTCGGCTTCCTTCATCCTGTGACGATTCTCTAAGCCGGATTTCCTTGCCTGCCAAATCTGCTCTATCAGATCTTGTCTTACACGTTTCTCATCTGAAAAATCTGGCACTTTGTACTGCATATCAGGATCAATATAACCCCGCCACTGGAAATTATGCCACAGCCAATAGGCCAATTCTGTTGTCTTCAAACACCGTTTGCAGAAACGTTTTCCCCATCCGTCATATGCCATCTGGAAATTATATTCTACTATAGAAGTTAGTTCCTCGTCCACCTGGCAATAGAAATAAGGAGAACAAAATTAAAGATTTAGTTATTAAAGATACTGCATCTATTGTTTGCAGCAAAAGATGAGTTGATAAAAAAAGAACAAACAACTAACTTTTAAAATTTGTTTAAACAGACTTTTTTTTTAAAGGAAACAGGGACAGTGATAGCGAAAGGCTGGTCTTGATAATATGGCAGGATGCATAACAGGACAAAATAAAATAAAACAAAATATACAGACACAAATCTTGGAGAGAATATTTATTTCCACTCCACATAGTCTCAAACGTTTTCAATTTAAATCCGGTCAGTTTTTATGTTACAAACCTGAGCATCTCGATCAAAATCGTCAAGTACATCTTCCATGTCCATCTGAGTGAGCAAAACTCGGGCATCCGCAGTGAATGTCTCCATCCGGCTTACATGTGTGACTTCAAATGCGCAAGGATTGCACAATTGATGAATTGGCACCCAGTGTTCGTTGTCAGTGCCAAAAGTCCCATTAACAAACTCAGCAAATGTTATGTACTTTGCGCATTTCATTTCTGTGCTTGTTGTAGAAATCACAGTCTCCTTCGAGAATCTGTGCTCCATATCGTTGAAATGCTGTCGCAAAAAATCTGACTCGGGACTAGTGATTGAGTCAATGGGTTCAGTTTTCAGCAACTTGGCCTTCTTGATCTTGCGTCTGCCAAAAGTCTGGGAGACAAAACTTGTCCAGGTAGGCCGAAAGAAGTCTGGCATTAGGATCTCTGGTGACAAGAAAACGAATGGGGTATCGGAAGGAATTGTGCCGAGTGATATTATATGCCTCTCCTGTTGGTAGATCTCTATGGACAGCAGTTCGTGATATGTTAAATAGATCCTCTTTTGTGCTATTAGCCTGTGAATACGCAAGAGTGAGCAATCAATTTCGGAGATCATACGAGAATGTGTGTGAAACCTCCGAATAATTTCTTCTCCACACAGAGTTTTTACTGCAAAATTCTGGAGACTTAATTACAGATTTTATATCGTTAATGAATGTCCTCCCAGTAAGTCAGTAGAGAGACAGAGCATTGGTGAAGATATGTTTGGTGCATACATTTATGAATGGCTGGAGTCTGGGTGGCTGGCTGGCTGGATGGATGGATGGATGGATAGATGGATAGATGGATGGATGAATGGATCGATTGATGGATGTATAAAATGATGGATGGATGGATGGATGGATGGATAGTAAATGGTGAATGAATGGATTGATAGATCAATGGATAGATTAAGGATGGATGGTTGTATGGATGAATGAATACATGGATAAATAGAATGATAAGTGGTTATACCGAGGCAATACGATTAAATGGATTTTTAGAAGTGTTAGTGTATTGGATGGATGTATAAAACAGATGAAAACTTCAGACAACATGGTACACTGAAGATGAAACTTGAAAAAGAAAATCAATTTTATGGGCACTGAAAATCAGGTAAAATGTTACCTTGAGGCGTGTAGCTCTGACTAGATGTTTCCAAAAGGTGCAGCCAGCTTTGGCAACTTTGCAATATAAGATCCCCGATGGAAGGGGAAAGACATGTGACAATTTGTGATTTGCAGACATCACTTATTTTCTGCTTACGTGGAGCAAATTCTATCTCAAATGTCTTTGGCAAAGCTTTAAAGAAAGCAAAAAAAAGAAAAAGACAGATAAGATTGAGGGGATAGAACGATGATGGGGAGAGGAAAAAAGTGAAGAGAATGCATGTCAGGATGAATAAATAGAGGTATGGATGGATGGATACATGATAGGATGAATGGATAGATGGATGGATGGATGGATATATGGGTGACAGGATGAATAAATGAATGGAATGTTGGACATCTTAGATATGACTTATGTAGTAAATAGTCAAGATCTAAATTGAACTTTAAGTTTAAATCTAAATTTAGTTATGTAACATGAGTTAATTTAAAATGATCAAAGCAAAATCCTAGCCTTCGATATGAGCAGACATGGACCAGCTGATGAAAAGAGGCGTACGATAAGTGCGTTATAAACTTTTTTTTTCGGCTGTGTACGAGATGTCTTGGCTATGTCAAGTCCACTTTATGGGACTGACGCGGGATCTCGTTTAAATAAAGTTCAACATTTTTCATTGTTTTGGATTGTAGAAATTAATTTTGAATTTTCAAGTTTTTGGACAGGTCATTTACGCCTCCTCCTTCTTTCTGGTATACTCTTACTTTATCTCCGTCTTGAGAAATTGAATAAGATATTAAAATACAATGCAATATAAAAAGAAAATCTTGTTCAAATATATTATTAATATTATTTTTATATGCTCTTATTAGTACCCTTTATACCAGTTCTCATTAGCATAAACAATCCATAATAACACCAGCAGTTCTTAGCGACATAAGCAGTCCTAAAAGAACATAAGTAAAATTTAAAAAAAAAAAAAAAATGACAGCATTTATAGTCTTTGATTGAAAGGAATGGTCTGCAAGAGTATATTTTAATGTGTATGTCTAACTTTCTGTAGCCCAATGGTTTTTGTTATATTATTCTATAATGATTCAAAATAATATTTTTATTATAAGAATGAATAAAGTAGGCCAATATAGCCTGCTATTAAGACAAAATCATTGCAACAACTCTCAGTCAGTAACTGTATTCAATGGGGAAAAAGATCCTTGTGGCGGCTTTTTGGAATTTTGTCCATACTATATAATTTCCTCCAGATGTGAGAGTTGTGGCAATTTATGAGAACCATCAATAATAATAATAGATTATACGCCATATGGCCAAACTGCCTTCTGAGGCAAACTAAGTGCACAAATTGCACGTGGCACTACAACACAGACGCTGGCTGGGTCAGGCCGTCCAGGCACAGTGTGATCCAATACTTAGTTAGCCACTTGATAGAACCTCCAGAACATACAGGTTGAAACTAAGTGTAGAGAGAATACCAAAGGCATCAAAAACACCAAAAGTGGAAACACACTAAAAAAAGATCTCACTGCATGGTCAAGAACTTGAAAACTTGTAGCAAGTCAAATATAGGGGCAATCACCAATAGTCGAAATTTAAAATAATTGCAGAAGCTGCACAGACATCAGGCCAGTGCATTAAGCTGTTAAGATCGTCATGAAACACAAGATCAGACTTTTGCACGCACTGGCATTCCTTGTGTTCCTATCTCAGTGCTGGACTCGGACGGTGAAAGCCGAAAGGCAAACGGGGAAACAGGCACGGGAAGTGAAATGGTATCTATCTATCTATCTATCTATCTATCTATCTATCTATCTATCTATCTATCTATCTATCTATCTATCTAT
>JBCEWB010105557.1:0-11989 GCA_039654565.1 Peronia peronii | reverse complement strand
CCCCCCCCCCCCCCCCGGCAGGATGCTTTTGCCTGTCGTCATCTTCAGAATATAATTACTGTAAGCCACTCTCTGGAACGAACTGAGTTTTGTTTCTGTCAGTCAGTGAAGTAAAAAACCTTTCTCTTACTCGTCTGTAGCCTCGTATTTTCGTATGGCACATTGATGACTTTGAGATTCCAATGTATTACTCGTTAAGGAGGGAAGAGAAGGGAAAGAGGGGGGGGGGGGGGGGAGCAGTTGAAGGGGGTGCGTTTCCTGAAAGTGATTTTTTGAATGCTTGAAATAAACACTTTTAAGCTTCAAATTCTGATTCAGTGTGCTCAGATTAGGAGACAAAATGTTTGTTTTGTATCCGGTTGCCATGACAACTCCGCCATCTTGTATTTTGTGGCTAAAAGCGACATAGCTTAGGTGCTCATGTCCATCTGTTCATAAGTTTTTCCTAGTGCTATATACAGTTGGACATCTACCACAAACATGCTTGCATTCAGTCTGTGATCACCAGGAATCATTAGCGGATAGGTTGTTTCATCCACCTTTTGCGTAAAGTGCGTTTCTATTGTACACCGAATTAGCTCTGGGAGAGCCCCGAGTGGACCGTCCATTATCATTGTCTGATTGATCTCTTCCTGGCCTTTCTCCAGATCTTGACCGTTACGAGATTTGACGTCATTGGCTGAAAATGGAATGTGACCGTGGTCAGAGAGGGTCACTGTAAACTTCCGAAGAGATTTGTCCCGAGTGGAGCGTCCATCATCATTTTCTGACTGATCTTTTTCCTGCTCATTCTCTAGATCTTGTCTGTTATAAGGAGCAAAGGTTGTAGGAAAGTTTTGCTACTGCACTTATACTGGTGTGCACTTCTTGGTAGATTTAGTCAGGATGGATCCCATGGCCATAGCCATCATCCTTTCACCGATGTTCTCAGACATATGCAGTTTGTCTGTTAGACGGTTGTAAATCTCAACTGTTAAAAATGATCAGATGATAAAATTGTATATCCACCACAATGTCATTTACCGAGATACCCAAAGACAACAGCATCATCTTGAAAAAGACAGGGAAAATATAATGATAGAGTCATAACTTCTATTTACATAACCTTTCCAATACTTTTGTTTTTCCATTGAGTAATAAACTGAAACAAGAGTGTTATCTAGAAATTACGAGGGGTATGTTCTCCATACGTATACCGAAATAGGCTTTAACGAAAATGTTTACTCACAATTGTGACCTTCCAGCTCAAAATGAGTCATAAGACGGGAATTTTGGAATTTAAGTTATATGCATGTTTTAAAAGTGTATGGTTTAAGGATGATATAGAAATAAAATGAGGCTAATTATTCGAATATTCAAAACACTACGGTTCTATAAACTCGCACATTCTCAAATCAGTCATTTCGAGAAAAAGCTTATAAAAGTTCAGTCATATCTTTGCCTAGGAAATATATGGTTAAAATTATTCAAACTGCATGAAACTTGCCATAAATAAAAAAAATATTAACTTATCAAAGAGCACAGAAAATTTCAACAAGTTTAATGTATAAATAAAATTTTGCGCCAGAAAGATTAATATAGTATCAAATGGTACAGTATTGAAAATAATGCGATAAAATTCATTAGTAAAAGGTACAACTGCCATGAATGGCATTCCAAAAACTTTTGAACTTTAATAATAATACAATCATACACGGGCACTTCTAAAATAGTCCAAGGGCATCATAACAGCTTGGTTGATTGTGAATTCAGACGTGTACATTCCAAGCCCTGTCTAGACACATTCCTTCGCTTACAATGAAACTTTTCTATTTTTGCCCATTGTCTCTCAAACTTCTCATTGTGATGAACTGTTCACCATCAATGATGATCTGTTCTCCGCCATCATCAGCATCCTCTTCATCTTTACCCTCGCGATCTTCTTCGGTAGTGACGGCACATCTAGATCTATCGCCAGCCAGACCAGGCTGGCCATCCACGCTACACTGTCCCCGTAGAATAGAGATGAACACAACTCAGGGGAAAGAAACAAATCAACCTACAAAATTCAGAGACCTAACGATTCTCCGTTATTGCTCCATCTCCGTATATTATTGGGTTACACATAACAAAAATAGGACAAAAAGGAGAAACAATCAAATTCAATCATATGATTGCGTCATAAGTGCAATCGTGATTAACAGCAGCGTCTCTTTGCTGTGACGTGATCACATCAGCCTATCAGATTACCGGATTCTGAAGTGGAGACAAATAATAGCATTCCTTGACGATTGTTTACGTTCTGATTTCAACTGTATGTACAGGTCGATTGTAGTATTTCGAAATGTGTATTTACATTGCTGAATCCGAAGTCACCCATTACATGTGGCTGTTTCTCCGTACAGAATCATTGTAGGGGCATGGTTATCATAACATACATGTTATGGCGTGTGGGGACCGAGGAACTGTGGTATTTACAATTTCCATAGCATACTTGTACGTCATAAAGAAAACAAAGATGTTAATATACACGATTTTTGACACGTTCGATCTGAATATTGTCTTATGAATAGAAATATTTATTAAGACAACAGAAATTCGATATGTAGATCTCTTATACTTTGAAAGTGTTATAACTTTGATATGTTATTACAGTATACAGAGCATAGGCTTAACAATAACACTGACTACAGCACTAACGGTTACAGAGCGTGATTCCAATAGAGAATAAACCTGACTCTCAGACTTATCAAGTGCCATATGTTTGTAATGCAATAATGCAATCAAATGTTAGAGAAATAAGAAAGCAAAACAAAACAAAACAACAACAACAAAAAACAAAAACAAAGGTATTTTCTATTCAGAATTTGACAGACCAGTCGCTGTAGGTAAGATTTATAAACGAAAGTGCCGTAAACAGACTTGGAAGCGGGGCTTGCTCGTAGAACTTAAAGTCGTTAACCTTACATAGGACCGTGCCAAGAGAATCGCCAGAGGTCAAAGACAGTGATCGACTGCTGTTAGATCCTGTGCTCCACACAAGGAGTCAAGAGAAATAACTAAGGTCTGGAGAAATGTGGAAAGATTGAGTAAACAAGTACACATTTATAACAGCTGTAACTATCACTCACGATGGGTTAGAGGCAAATCTGTACGGAAACGATTGGCATAACGTGGTGTTTCACTGATGAAAACGATTGGGAGATAGTAACCATAGGGATAAACGTTTTCGAGGCTCCCATTGGCTAGTTAGACCAGTGGAAACATGTCATTCAAAAAGTAGCCATTTCACTCGGACTATTGCTAATATGTAATAGGAATAGCTTGTGATGCACGTTGTGCCCCACCTTTCACGCAGTCTCAATGAATGCCTCAGAGCGGTGGTCTTCGGTTTACTTTCAGATAATGAGCTGGTCTCTTTGAACTCGGCTATGGGAGACAGTACGAACACAAAAACTTGAATGAAAATGAGATTACTATAGGCCAGAAAAGGAGTTATCAAGTTAATATGCTGCTTTTGCCCCTAGGTAAACTATGGCATTTCAGCTTTCACTGCACCCTGTAATAGTAGCTTTGTCTTTTCGCTTCCTTTTGTGCTAGCACATTGCAGGCACCTCGCCATCAATCACTTCCATCCTTCCTTTGACATTTGAAAGTTAAATTTCACGAATGTGGTTTCAGTTTGTTCAAAGGCTAGCGATTAAATCAAAAGTTCTACAAGCCCTCCTCAGTAGCTCCTGGCTAGAATGACTTCTTTTGTTTGTCTCCAGACTGAAACTGATTGCTTTTCTAACAGGAAAAATAGTGAACTTACTCCAGTATGGTCTCAGATATTATGAACCCTAAGGGAATTCAAGGGAAAGAAACGCTGAATCACCAATGAGATGAAACCAATATTTTATCTAACAAATGACAGCAAGTCGCTATGAATGTGGATTAACGTGGGAAACTTCATGCTCTTGCAACCTCTAGACAATTTTGCCTCACATGCCCACTGGCCAAGCGACGCGTCTTCCCGAGACAACGATGACAGCGACAAAATATAATAAACAACCGATTACAGACTCATCAACCCCTGCCAGTTTGACTGAAACCCAGTGAGATGTCTGGCTGGGTATTATTTATGACATTTCTACGGCATTTAGACCCAAAACATACAGAATTGAAGTTAAGTTAATGTATTACCTCCCTTAAACATTTGTTCTCAAAGGAAGTCAGGCACCAGGTACAGTGAGCCAATACGAAATTAGATAGGACCTCTGATACCCCGAGGTAAGAAATGTGATTCTGCACTCAGATTCTGCACGAGTAGATTATTAGAAGTGTCTTTTAATATCAGACTAAATGATGGACCTATTAAATAACAATTAGGTTTACATAGATATTGACTTTGTGTGGAACTGTTGTCTGTCTCTTTATCAACTTTCACATCCCATGAAAACCATACTTTCGTTTTTGCTGTTGTTGTCGTTTTATTGTGTTTACTGATGTCAAAGTGAGACAAAAATCAAACACAAAATGGAATTGACCGTCAGAGCCCCATCTGATATTCAGTTGACTGTCATAGTCTGTGTCCGTTGCACATCTGAACACAATAAGCGGATAACATGAACATCATTTTTACAACCTATTGTCTTTAGGAAATTTGGTACACTAATAGAATCCATCAATGTCCCGGGAAATTGTATAGACGCATGACCTTGGCTTTGCCTTGAACGTAAGTTTGACTCGCTTCCTGGTTTGACCCTTTTACGGTGGGTAGAAAATTTGTGGCTAAAACTCTTCTCTGTGAGCTTAATGACCTTGATGCCGTCCAGATAATGGTAGTGGGAACAGTATTAATGATTTAATGACGTGGGAAACGCCCGACGTACTTCCGCATTGGATTTTTCCCGAAATCTTGTGTGAACTATTGTGTAGTCGTACAATGATGTATAAACGTTCCACAATTATGCGATTGTTTTGTTATATTAATATTTTTTATTTTCTTATTTTAACTGATTTCGGTTTGCTTCGTTTCTTGTGCGCAATTTTTAGTGTGTTTGAAATCTGTTATTTTACGCCAGGTCAGAATATTATGCTTGTGTTGTACTACTGTCCACCTCTTTTTGTGGCCAATTCTCATCAGTTCTTTAATGATACAAAACCCAGGAAATCATGGTCATTATTATTATTTTGGCCAGTCCTTAATTCATGCTCTATGATTGCCAAAGTCTTCATTAAGCCAATCTATATCACTGTTGTTGATGTTATCGCTTACAGATCAAGCATTATTTTGTATTACTCTGATTAATGCTTCTTTCCAGAAAATTTACTTTGTAGACTCAGTTATAGTTATACATTTATACTACATTCGTCTACATGGTCCATGTTTTTTTTTTTTTTACCTCTCCTTCTTGTTCCCTCAGCTTTGTATATGATTCATGATATACACTATGTTTATCGCACTTATTATTGCGACAAGGTGATCACAATACTCAATGATGATCTACTGCGACCAGATTTTCCTTTTTGACCAATTAAATTGCATCGTTTGATTTGATGAGGAACGTTGGATTCGACCTTGTAGGTTCTAGATCTACATTCTAGATTTCAGAAGTGAGAGTGGGGTCGGAACGGTTACGATTAGAGTTAGATTCAGAACTATATTATCGTCAGCTTTAGGATTAGGGTAAGGGTAAGAGTTAGGGTGAGACATCGGATTTATTCAAGTATGCTGTGTGCTTTATTTACAATATTAAGATGATCTGGTAACAATAGTCAAACAGAACTATTTAACCCTCTGCTGAAGAGTTTTTCCCATGCCTGATAATGGAACTAACACAAAAGTGACAATTAATATCACGTATTTTTTGTTTTGTTTTGTTTTTCAAATAGAGTCGAACAAGTCTTATCAAAGATGTTTGAGATAGTCCTTATGGTCTCCATCAAGTGGTTAGTTGTGTTCTTTCTCGTTGCATTTGCTTTTACAGTACTTCACTTCAGCAATGACGTGACTACAATACCATATCGTAGACACCTAAAATCCTCCAATTTCTCTATTTCATGTTCCATTCTAGCATTACTCCATTAGCTTGCGTGTCTCTGAACCCACAATCTGAAAGCTTCAGTTATCTTTTCAACCCTCACTTCTCTACGTTTTTTTTTTCCAGCCCGACCTCATTACTTCATCTGTCTCTCTAAGTTTAACAACCATCTTATAATAGTATGTGTCCGCAGTTATGACTATGCCATCCCATGCGGTTTGTTTTAGCTGTCACTATCACTTCACTATTTTATGCTTTTGGTTCAACCGTGATCCCGTCACTTTATGCGTGCATTTTTTAACGCCATTTAATATTTCTGCCCCCAAATGATCTTTGTCCATTACGATGCTTCTCTTCTTTCGATACTTAACACACGGTGCAGCAGCCACATTCAAGAATTTGAAATGATTTCTAAACTTCCAGTTTCATAGAGCTATTAGTCGAACGCTGAAATGCAGTCATGCCACTTCATACTGTTGTTCCCGACAGACCGTTCTCAATTGCGCTTGCAGTTACTTAACAAAACTTCACCTGCGTTTACTCGAGCTCAGATTGCGCCAATCTGCTTTGAAATACATGCAGTTTACGTCTCTGACCAATCATCACGCTTCTGTTTCTTGAGTTCTTTGATGCTTAGAATAGAAAATATGAATATTGGGACAACCATATCATTGTTAATTTCTCCTTTTTTTTGAAAGAGTTGATTAAAGACATAGGGAGACATGTTTTTTTTTATGATTTGAAAGTCAACAGAGAAGAGAGCAATAACCTTGAGTCACTGGTCACGTTCATGCACATTATCCAGGAGAGATGGATTGCTAGATAAAACTCAAAAACTTAGGAAGGTTAGATTTGTCCAGGTGTGCAAATAGTGTATTTCTGTAGTCCGATGAAGATTAAATTAATTTAAATGGCATCAAACATTTTGACAGGATAGAAACATCTCAAACTTTGCAGGAGATTTAGGTTTTACTGTTCTGGTGTCGAGTACAGTTTTAAACAGCACTACTGTAGAATTTTCAAATCTCGTTTATAGTAGTATTTGAAGAGATCCCAAAAGACAGAAATTTTCGTATGTTTACAAGCAACTTCGTAGAAAAGTTCATATCATAATTCACCTCACCGCAAACATCAACATTTATGTACATGTGATATTGTGGTCTATAATTTGTCTAAATATTTCTTTTCAGATTTTACAATTGTCCGGGGATTCGACAAGCATTGAATCTCATCTTCTAATCCAGGTATAATAGGTTATAGCAATGGTTTGAAGATGTATTTGATATTGATTTACTGTTTATCTTTTCATTCCTATCAAATGCTCGAGGACCGACAGTGTTTTCGAGACTGCTTCGGTTTATAAATCACGGTTTGTTCTGCAGGAAAAGTGAATCAGCTTCAGTCTGTAAATAAAAGATTATCACCTAAGCCAACAAGTTCTTGACCTTTTCTAGGAAAAGCAGAAATAATTTAATCAAATCTTTTATTGTTATTTTGTTTTTTATATCACTAAAACGTCAACATTAGAATGCCAAATGAGACGGGGTGAGAGGGGGAGGGGGAAGGGGAAGGGGAGAAGACTGGCAGGGAAATGAAAGTGAAAGCAAATCAACACATAAACCAACACATTACATTATTATAAACCGGCGGGGGTCCTGAAATGTCACATATCCCTTGGGGGAGAAGAGCAGCATAATTGTCCCGGCCAGCGATGAGTTCATTAGTTTTCTATGCAGTCTGACCTATGTCGTTTTGACTTTCCTTCTTTCCTATGATTGGAATTAGAGAAAACAACTTCTTTTTACAGATGATTAAAACAAAGGTCAGAGCTCAGGGGCACAAGTAACGTCACTGAGAATGCAAATGGTGCACCAAATACGGCGGGAATAGCTATGGCCGGAGTGGGCGTGCCTATACTTGATTGACATACTTTTCACTGCCCATGCTACTCAATCGGAACTTCCAAGCCAGAACCAAATACAAATACTCATGTTTATCTGTCTCCTTCATCTCTGTTACTGTGCATAGAATGTCAATTCCCTGACAATTTGCTATATTTCACTGCCGTGAGATAGTCAAAGCAGCTGTAAAACATACATTTTTATTCAGCATTTCCACAACCTTCCAGACCTTGTTAGCGGAGGATGCGTTGTAGATTTCTTAATAGGAGATCATTCTATCCAATTACAAGAGAAATGTGGATGTAAACAGAAACAAAGATCCCATTGGTAAGTAGGAAAGTATAGGCTGTAGTCGGTGTCATATATTATTAATGTAATCCACTCTCTCGAACCAACACGTTTCTCTTCTGTCAGCGAAGTAGAAGATCTTTCTTTGACTCGTTTGTAACATAGTTGTTCCGTATATACTTGATAAGTCTGAGATTCCAATATATTTTTCGTAAAGCTCTAGTCAGTTTACCTCTTATTCATAGAGTGGGGACAGTTTTGGTTTTGAGAACACTGCATAATAATCTTAATAGGTCTGCACGTCGAATCTTCTGTAGTCTTTGAAAAATGACTTTGATATACGCATTGAGAACCCGTCCTTCTGAACTGCTGGATCAAATTATTCCCGAGTTTATTATTCGATAAAAGAATTCGTGAGTCTTTGTAAGGTTTTATAAAGAGGAGTTTTATATTTTTACTTATCTTTTTTTCCAGGACTCTGCGCCGAGATAACCTCCACCAGGAGACTGAAAGACGCATATAGAACGTAAGACGTTGCAATGGTCTTAGAGTTTAGAGAAAAAATCTTTGTTAATAAGTGACATTGTTGTGGATACTTTATGTTATCGTTTTATCATTCTTGAGATGTACTACCGGTGAAAACACAAATGTCCTGTGATATATTAAATGAATATTGTTAGTGAAACAATGGCCATTACTACAACCATGACTACGACATCGGGCTGACACCTATCAACGATCGTACAGCAAAATAACAACAATAGCAAACTTTCCTACGTAATAAGACTACGTACAATCTCATATTATTATTATTATTATTATTGGGGGAGGGGTCTATTTTCATTAATATTTTTCTTTATTGACGTTGTTATCTTCAACAATGTTGTATTTGTTAGTAATGTTAGTGTGCAAACCGACTGCATGTGTCTCCGATCCGCTTTAGTGTCAGGAACCTGGTCTGAGTATCCTGCCTCCAAAATAAAAATCAATGGATTAGCAGTTTTTATAACCGAAGATGAGATGGGACTATGACGTCATGACCTGAAGCACACCGGTGCACTGGGTTTGCATACTGATATTTTTTTCCCGACATGGCTGTGATGTCCCTGGGTACAACAGATAGACCTGAGACTGAAGTGGCTGTGAAATGGATGTATTGTGTTTGCACACTAAGTAAGTAATACATTCGTGTCATTGCCCGCTTTTTCTGACAAATGTTTCTTTCTTTTCTCTATTTCAGAAAATTCACTCTAACACTATGTGTGTTTCTGTCTGCAGAATCTATTTGTTGTTATGCTCTACCTATGTTATGCTTCTGCTCAACCACCAGAACACTCTATCTCAGAACCTGAGACCATGGAAATGGCGTGACTCAGTCTTAGAGCCATACCAGCCGTTATCTGTCTATAAATCAAATAAGGGACCAAGACAAAGGAGGTCTTCCTCTGAGCTTAGAAGTAATCGGCCTGGGCAAATAGGTTTCAGAAGGAACATGGAAACATCATGTCGGGACAAATGTGGTCAACTGTTTGGTATGCCCTGTTCTTGCGACATTCAGTGTTTGGTGTACAAGAACTGCTGTGAGGATTTGAACCTGGAGTGTCCAGAGATGTTGGAGGAGGCCAAGTCAATGTACAATCCCGAATTACTGAACAGTCAGATCGAATGCATCCACAATGGTATGCTGGCTATCTCCGGCTGTCCGAACGTGAGTTCTGTCGGCACTGTCAAACTGTCCAACACCTGGATAAACTTACATCGAAAAAGGATGAGCCGATTACAGGCAGCTCTATTTGGGAAGGAATCATTGACAAACAAAGAGGAAGACAGCCAAGGTGGAGCACAGTCTGAGAAACAGGGACAATCAATTTTACAACTGCTCAGTGACATTCCTGTTTCTGATATCAGTACTGGGGTGCTCTATAAAACTCCTGAGATTTTCTCTTGTAACGTTGGACCTGAGGCTGTGCCGGCTCCGTGGAGCGTTGAAATTGCACTTCTTGAACTTTTGGCGGGTGTCAAACAAATTCAGCATCTTAAAGCCGAGAAAGATGGGATCGAATACATTCCACCTGCCCAGTTACCTGACGACAGTGCGTACAGATTTTGTATTCCCCAGGCAATCGGCACCTGCAAACATCCACAGGACAAGTGTGAAGCGTTTTTCTCCTATGTTTTCGTATCCAGGTCTCTAGAAAACATCGCTGTTTATAATAATAAATATTGTGCTTTGTGTAACGGACCAGACGAGGAAAGCATTCACAACCTCACAATATATCATAAAGCTCCGATTGACTTCCTGTTGTCGCTAATTGTAATTCTTTCCAATGATCAGCTAAAACTTTCAGTGGTAGGTCAAGGACACACGGAACGGATTATTCCCTGGACGGAGGCCGAGTGTGACTTATCCAATGAAAGACAAGTGGTAGAGAGCGGGAAAACATCTACATGCCACATCGATAGCTGTGCCAACAAGAATGTCTTGCGACCTGGCGGTACCTGCAAATCTCTTCGGAAGGTTACGGTGGCCCTCTCTGACCATAGCCTCATTCCATTTTCTGCTGGTGACGTCTTATCTTGTAACGGTCAGGATCTGGAGAAGGGCCAGGAAGAGATCGGTCAGAAAATGATAGTGAACGGTCCACTCGGGGCTCTCCCAGATCTAATTCGGTGTACACTAGAGACTCACTTTGGACAAGAGTTGGGCGAAAAAACCTATCCGTTGATGATTCGTCGTGATCACAGATTGAATGCAACCTTGTTTGTATTAGATATCCAGCTGTATTTAGCACTAGGAAAGCCTGATGAACAGATGGACATGAGCACCTCAGCTATGTCGCTCATAGCCAAATCGTTGTTCTTGTACAACAAAACCCGGTACTTGATGCCAGGAAAGACGTTGGAGAAGGTCATAGCCTCCTACAATAGAACTCTCCTAGAGGAAATCAAGACTCACGATGGTAATCTGAAATACCCTAGCACAGACAGGTTTTTTTCATTTCAAGCTAATAATTGTTCAGCTATTGTCGATACCTTTACTATATGTGTTTGTGACATGTTTTTTTCAATTGGGCGGTGCCGCCTTATGTGTTTCGAAGACGTTCTCTGCATGAGCCAAGTGAAAGAGGTTCAGGCCTTTTCTGAAGGTAAATGTTTCTCCCTCTTTCGACGTACGGTCAGTTGTGGAACTTGTTGGACAATGAACAAGGGGTCAATTATGTGGTTTCCGATCGTGTTGATCTTAATGAGGTAAACCGTGAATGCTTCATCAATTAGTCAAGTCAACTGGAACCTCCTGGACAATGCAGAACACAGCATTTATGTGATTTCTGATCACATTGGTCATTATAGACTAAATCTGTAATCCTTCATGAAGTACTGACTTCAACATCAGTTTGTGCTTGGAATCCTGGACCTCGAGGCTGCACCATCTCATCATTGACTTAAGAATAAAATGGAATAGATTAGGAAATAATATTCTTTTGATGGACAAGTAGAAGGACTTTTCGAAAGAAGATTAGGGCTAAACCAGTGTGCCAAATGGAAAGCGGCAGAAGAGATTACGTCATGTTGCTCATTCATTCTCGTGGTAGGAGCTTATTTTCTTGTCTTTAATGAAATAATTAAACGCAAATGTAACTATACTAGGTACGTCAATAAGTATTACTACAGGAAATCCTGTTTCCGAATTTCTGATTTATAATTAAATAAAATGAAATGAAATGAACAACAACAACAACAACAACAACAACAACAACAACAACAACAACAACAACAACAACAACAACAACAACA
>JBCEWB010105546.1:0-10171 GCA_039654565.1 Peronia peronii | reverse complement strand
AAAAAAAGCACATGATTTGGAGTTTTTTGCTTCTTTTCTTGAAATTTCGGCCATTACTGAATACAAGAGCTCACAAGCCTAGTAGTAACATGAGATATTGTCTGGGGAGCTGGGACCACAATTGCTCTATTATAGATGATTTGGCTTAACATACGTGTACTATCAGCCAGGTCCTGGTTCTTTCCAGGACTTGAGCAAACAATGAAATCTTAATAGGTCATATTCGACTAAGCACAAACTGGGAAATCCCCGGCGAAGTGTTTGTACCCCTGCTAAAAATAGAACACTTATTTAAGTGTAATATGCTCCGCCAAGCAATAATAGTAGAACACAAGATTTCGGATAAAAGCCGACGCCGGAAGCACGTCAGACCTTTTTCTACATCATTAAATCACTAACATTTAGTATTCACTGCTACTATTATTTGGAGGGCATGTAGGTTCAATAGGCTCCAACGAGGAGTTTTGGTAATACATTTCCTACCTACCGTAACAGGGTCAAACCGAAAAGTGAGGCCAACATTGTGCAATGTTTGTGCCTCCTGTTAAAAATAGACAACAGGATTTTCAGCCTTTCGCTGGGTCGGAACAAATCTATTCTGACCTCCTTCTCTCTTATCTGGAGCCTATGTCCACACATTTATTTCAGATACGTTGATGAGGAGACGTGAACTAAGCCTGACGGAGAATTCATGTACTGGCAAAAACTTCCGCCTGATCTCCACAAAAGAACTATCCTTTCCCTGAAAAAAAAAAATAAAAAAATAAAATCACTCTTAAGTTTGCTGCTGTTGTATATGATATAAACATTGGATATTATCTTTTTTTTTTTTTCAAAGTACGCACTGACTATTGCAACCAGGTCTGGTGGTTAAAATAGATTCAGTGGACTAATGCAACCCGATTTTTTTTTTTGACCAATGAAATTGCATCGTTTGATTTGATTTGGGACATTGAATAGGTTCTTATAGATTTTCGATCTAGATTGTAGACTCCATAGTGGACAAGTTCCACACCAGATCAAGTGGTCCCAAGAGGATTATGATTAAGGCTAGATTTAGGATTGGAAGTACAAGTTCCACACCAGGTCAAGTGGTTCCAAGAGGATTATGATTAGGGCTAGATTTAGGATTAAGAGTACAAGTTCCGCACCAGGTCAAGTGGTTCCAAGAGGGTTATGATTGGGGCTAGATTTAGGGTTAGACTTAAGCTTATGGTAGATTTGGGGTTAGGATTACGGTTAGGGTAAGAATTACGATGAGAGCGTTACTTCAAACACGGTACCCTGGAAATTTAGTTACAAGATTAAGACCACATTGTAGCAATAGACCATTGTGACTATTCTGACCACCTGGTAGCAGTAGCCTCATCCTACAGAATAAATGTGCAATTTAATGTCCAAATAAGTCTGTTGAAAAACAAAATAAGAAAGAAGAACAAAACATGAACATTCTTTTTAGGTTGTAATTTAGATAACAGTGATTTTGAAGTGCTGTGGCGAACTTTTAAACTTCGGGCTAACTAGAAGTCAGTCTCAGAGTCATGTCTCTGTTCATCTTTCACACATCGGTAACGACGAACAAGAAAATAAAGTCCACAGCACAAAGCAGCTGAGGCTGAAGTGTGTGACATCTACCAGAATCTACCACGAGTAGCCCATGATTTCTAGATGTGAACCATGATGGGGAAAGCTTCCTATTAATGTATTACAGCAAATAGTAGCTCTGGCGATAAAACGCCAAATCTCAGGGGTCTCTTAAGGTAACACTTGGCGCCGAGAAAAGAAAGAGAGAAAGCTCAAAAAGCAAAGCAAGCACTGGGCTCTTTTAGATCCACACAGCTCGCTGAGGGGGCTCGATTGACATTATTCGCCTGAAAGCCAAGGATGAATACAGCGCACTACACTCATTGTGCCGCCTTTGTTAGGCTCCATATGCCAATATGGCTTTTTATGAAGTTTATATAGAGGAGGGGAGTCGAAATAAATAAACTGTGATTTCCGCACCACTTTCCAGGAGAGGAGTTTTGCATTTTTATTATTTTTCTCTTTCTTTTTTTTTTCTTTTTACTTTGTATCTTACTTTCAATTCCGGAGCTTAATATGTTATTGAGAGGCAGATACGTGGAGTAGCGGGGAAAGAATAGAGGCAGGATAATGAGCAAATTCAATCACGGGCTCTCTGTAAACGCCAAGCAGCCAATCTGAGTACCTCGCCTGGGTGGGTTTTTGACACTGTTGCCAACATTGTTCACTTCACACTCTCTAAGAGGCCACATTCTTTTTCACTCATTTCTGGGGGAAACAAAAAAAGAGGTGGGTGGGGTGGGGGTGGGGGTACTTTTTAATTCACCAGCAATGGAAGGATAGACTTAGCCAGGTCGTGAAGTGCACAATCGTCCAAGTTCTATCTAGCGAAGGCGAATTTTCGAACTGCTGGGCGTTCATTCAACCTTGTGAAGAAATGTTCTCGTCTCCTAAGCCAACGTTTCACTTTTGCCGGCGGTTTCGAGGGCCGTGAATGAAAACAGATATATTGAACTAATCAATCAACTGGAGCATTTTAATGAACGGACTGCCACCACTGGGTTAACACGGAGTTTCATCGGGTCCGGCATTTAAAGAATGGCAATTATGGAAAGTGGCACGTGTTTCTAACTATGGCCGAGAAAATTGTTTCCAAGGCCCATTGTTGTGAGATCTGGTCCTTTCCTTCCTTTTGAAATAAATAATATGTTGCATAACTTTAGCTGTTTTATTTGCATTGTTGGAAAATGAGAAGACCAGTCAATTATAAAAGCCTATAAGGATTATAGTAGTGAAGTTAAGTTACATTTAACTGTCTTAAGGGTAACTAGAATGTTGGCTTAAAAAAATAGGAAAATCGTATATTAAACGGTTACTTTGACTTATTGAGGCATTAGATGCTTCTATATTTTCTACAAATTCTGAATATTGTTATTATTTTTTTTTTTAGAAGTATTATGTCGATAAGCTGCTGCTTTAAGAGAAACAACGACAACCGCGTCACAGTACAAGATTAAAATCAGGAGGTTTAGAAAGGGGAGCTGAAGGTTAAACAGCACAGATTTCTGATCGAATGAGCAACTATGGTAATGCTTTTCAGATCGACGCTTAACTTAAATTAAATAAGAAATAATATGTAGGAATGTCAAGCCTCTTAAAATAAAACCAAACAGAGATCAACTTTGACTGTTGAAAAAATAATTCAAAGACTCATTTACTTATTTATATTATTACCCTTGACCGGTGCAGAAGGAGAAGCATCGTGATTCTATTGCCAAGATTTCACCACAATATAGGTGGACGGATCATGGAAAGATCAGCTACTGTTCTTAGTACACCACAAAGCAGCTCAGATCTCGTATTCCTCCCTGCTTCTCTGAGCCATCCTTGTCTCCTTTCTGATTTTGCAGATCTGTGCTCTAATTCGTGAGTTCGACAGATCTTACCCGTATGAAAGGTACGACAGGAAGATAAGAATGTGACATCACTTTTGCAGGGGGAAAAAGGGGGAGTGGGGGTGGGGAGGGGGGGGGGGGAGGAGAAAGAAAGATCTGTTCATGTTCTCGATTTGCATTCAAAGTTTGAAAAAATAATAAATGCTTTAATTAAGAAAATGTGTTATAGTTCGTTAACGTCAAAAGGAATTATCTACAGATCAAAGGGAAATTACCTATGAAATTCATGTCAGTCCGAAGTCGGATAACCTCCTAGTGCTCCGGGAAATAGTAAGAGTATTCATGCCCTTTCCTTTTACACGATATCTACACACGCTTTGACGTCGCTGATAATCCGTGAACATCAAGGCTTCTCTTATTCTTGAAAAAAGAAAAAAGATGGAAAACTGACACCAGTCTGTGAGAAGTTTGTACCGATAATTAAAAAGGCTGCAAAAGCTAAGCTTACAGAGGCCTCTCAGTACAGTGATCGAGCGGTGAACGAGAGTGAGAGAGGGAAAAGGCATATAATGTGCCGGACACAATCATGCACTTGTTTGCTGCTAGTATGTTGAAGTTCAATAAATGTGAATGACTGGGTAAACTGAACTGTGCACCAAATCTTCCCACATTTCTCTCTAATCTTGTAGTTTCACCTCGAGTAAACGAAACAAACATCAGTTTTAAAATTTCTAGCACTCTGGTTTAGTTTATGCAACCTAAATTTGGTCCTCGGTAATTCGTCAGAGACTGTCTGCAAAGAATCAGAACGTGAATACAAAATGAAATACACAAAAATTAAATTAGAAAACTGATATGGAGATGAAGACAGTCTCTGCCGTGGCCCGACGTACTTACAAGAAAATGACCAAGATAGTCTAATTTAGAAAGACTGAAAGGCCTACAGAAACTTAACCTTAAATTAGGTAGATTTTGAAAATCAGAGAAAAACTTGAAAATCCATGTTTAACTCACAGAAAACACACTGATCGAAATTATAATAAGCTGTGAGTTTTGCTCCAGTAGTGTACGTATATTTATTAAATTAATAATATTATGGAATCAAAATGTTATTATAAAATATGTTGGAAGGAAAGGGAAAGAGTATAACCAACAGCTCCAACTAATGCATCTGAAAAGGTAGGATTTCAGGAGTGAACAATCAATAGGCGAAATGGCGATGACTAGCAGTAATGATCTGATGTGTCCCTGAGAAACTTGATCAGCAATGATACACAATTTAGGAAAAGTTGGCATTAATAATCTACTGTGAGTGGAATAAAGAAAGTACCGATGCTGCGATAGAAAATGAAAACATGTTTATAAATACAGAAACACAGAGGATCCGTGCTGAAAACAGATCAAGCATATATTAAAATTGCATTAACCAGACAGAGAAATGAGAGTAAAAATAAGACCTCTATTTCGTGTTATCTTTCTTTTTTCCTCTTCTGCGTCCAAGCTTTTTAAAACAGCATAATGAAGAATGTCTCCTTTATTCCTTGGCAATCATAGGTTTTCAATGTAAAATGAAAGACGAGAACAGTTTAAAAAAAAAAAAATGAAGGTTATGCAAAGGGAAACGAGATGACGTGACTTTCTATTTCTCGTGGGTAACCGCCATTGCGGCATTCCGAGCTCTTTGAAGGTTTACAATCTCTAATTTAAAATGGCAATATTTAGAAGTCGGGCCGGAGGAAATGGGGAGTTCATGAAGTGCTAAATGCCCCTCTCTCTCAACGATGATGTAAATACATGCCTGCTCACTCTCGGATACGCCTCGTCATGGAAAGAAGGGAAATAAAAAAGACTAACGATATTTCTTAGCTGCCGTTTTATGAAAAAAGACTGCAAACAGCAGATAAGATCAGTGTGATTTTGTGGCACTTAGCCTCTATTTATAGGCATGAAAAACAATATTTGTTTTTTTTTTGTGATTGATATTCTTTCTCTGGTCTAATAGTTTTCGAATTGGCTCGCCATTTAGGCGTTGATATATCATTGATAGAGAGAAGTGCAGGACGGCATTGATTTTCCTCTACAGTACCGTATGAAAACAAACAAATAACAATACATATTCAGCAAACTTGTCATTTTGGAGCATACGATCCTTTGTTGTAAATGTTCAGTACGTTACGTTCTGCCGAGAGCTCGGGTGAAAAGCACCACCGATATTGCCTCTCTAGGGGAGATGAAGACATGTTGAGGTTCTGAGTACGACTCATTAGTTTCGCCTTACTCTCAAGAGGGTTTTGTTGCTCTTGTTCATTTTCTCTCTTTGCAGGTAATTATGATGTTATTAGTCCTCTACAATTAGGGGAAAATATTATCATAGGATGAGGATGAGAATAAGTCGATGCCGCCATGCATCAAGTTGAATGGTTTCCCACTGTATTTCTTTCGCATTCCTTGTTAAGCGCTATGTTTTTAGTAACATTTCCTCGGCCGTGCAGTGGAGCGAAATGTATACGAAGACAGGGATGCACTGGAGCTTTATTATAAATTAGAGTGAATGAAAGCGAAAAAAAAAAAAAAAACACAAAAAAAACTGTATGGAAACTACAGGGCATGAGCTTGCTTTTCAGGGTATCCGTACAGTTACTATATAGCTTGGCTGAAAACAACACTGTAAAATAGGCATACTAAAAACATCTCTATGAAACAGAATTCTTGGGAGAATTGTCTCTCGAGAAATTTACCTGGACGAATTGAAGATTATCATTATGCTTGCATTTAAATAATGACCAGATTTCCATAACTTGTATTTTTAACAGGATGGATCCCATAAGTAACTGTATAATAACTTTACGGACACCCTGTATTATTATTATTATTTTTAAAACGTGTTTTTTTCCCTTTATTGTGGCCTTTTTTGTGATAGCTTGGGAGCAAAAAAAAAAAAAACAAAAAAACATTAGATCTCGAGATGGTCTTGCTCTGTGAAATTGTTTCAAATATGGGCTGACAAATGAATGGGTGACGTACGAGTAGATGGATGGATGGATGGATGGATGGATGGATGGATGGATGGATGAATGGATGGATGGATGGATAAATGGATGGATGGATACATGGATGGATGGGTGGGTGGATAGATGGATGGATGGATGGATGGATAGAAGAATCGACCAAAAGAGGAATGGATGGATGGATGGATAGGAGAAAGAGAAAGAATGTTATAGACATAGAGAAATAGAGGGAAAAGAGATAATTATAAAAGGAAGGGGAAAGAGGAGAGGTTTTGTCACCACATAAAATAATGGGCTTATTGCCCCACAAATTCTCTTTCAAGAAATTTATCTCATCCTGCTTTATTTAAAGTCATCTTAAAAGCCCATTTATAAAGATGTTCTTGGCCCTCATTTTTCAGCTTTTCTTATCTTTTGCGAAATGGTAATATTCATCTTTCCTTAAACATCCTTATTGCCCAGTCTTAAGTTACGATCTCGGTCAAGATTATCTCCGTTCATTGACTGTCAACTTGTATGTAATATTGAATTCTACGTGACAAAATTGCAAATCTCTTAATCGTAAGGCGGAGTGCATGAACACTTATTTACCATGTCATCGGTGTTAATGGACTCCGAAATCGAGGGATAAAAAAAAAAAAGCACAAAAAAGACGCGATTTACATAAAACTGTTGGCGTTTCATAAGCGCTAAGAGGGTGGAAGAGAATATGGACTAGATTTATTGAATGATGTAAATCGTAAAATCATCCTCAGCGAAAAGAGAAAACAGGAGACATAATGCAGGGATAAAATGTGTATTCTGTGAACATAAGGTATGAATTGAGAACTACATTCATATACTTTCAAAATATCGTATGAGACATTTCGAACAAGAAACTCATACAAAGTTACGTGCCATTGACAACGACGGATGAAAAATACGACATAATGCGGAAGTAAAGTGTACACTATAATTCATAGAAATTCCTGCCAGTTTACATATCTTCTGCAAAGAATGAAGAAATATAAAAGGACATAATGCATGGATAAAATGTGTACTCTGTGAATGTAATGAATAAATAGAGACCTGACGTTCATATAATAAGACTTTTATAGCATTATGTAAATGTAAAGCATTTCAAGCACCAGAAACACAAAACTCCTACCAGTTTTATTGTTTCCCCTCTGGTCATTGCTATCATGATGATATAAATTTGAGACAAATGTCACAAAAATATCATTTAAGTGGATGAATAACTTGAGATCTATGTTATGCCACTGATAGAGATCTTAATGTCCTCGTATGAACACCAAGAACAATATCAGAAACAATATTATTATCATTAGTAAAACATCTTTTTTTTTTTTCGATCAGCCAATATTGTTCACTTCCCTACATACTGCCAATAATATCGAAGGACATATCTAGAGGGAACATTACAACTTTCAACTAGAAGAAAAAGTACGAGACCGGTGTGGATGGCGAGCCCTTCTCTCTGTCTTATGTACCTGACGGTACAAGGAGAGAATAAATAAGTAAGCGAGCGAGCAAGCAAGCATGTAAGTAAGAAAGTGAGTGAGTAAATACTTCTCCCACATAAATTTTGTTTGACTGAAATTCTTTTTTTAAAAATGGTAATACGATTTTTAAAAAATAGCGATATCAAATAAATTAAAATTAAATCAAATTAAAACTAAATAAAATAAAACCAAACCAAAAAAAAAAAAAATATATATATAATAAGACAAAATAACATAATAAAACATACCGTAACATAACAAAACACAACACAACAAAACAAAACAAAATAAAATAAAATAAAATAAACAAAAATAAAATAGAGTCATGCTGGAACTTGGTACAATTTGTCTTGAGGCAATAAGTTATAAGATCCCATTAACCAAAGACATGGCACAAGAACATATTAGCAAAAAAGTATTTTATGGAATGTAGACTTTGGAAGATGTAACATGGCAAAGAATGGAGTATAGTAAGATATGGCCTTACCAAAGCTGCTCCATGAACCCAGTGAGTGTACATTATTTTAGCGGAAACCTCACGATTAAACAGATGGAACATATGGCGCCGTGTCCTCTTTGATATAATGCTGAACCGTGAGATTTCCACCGATATACACAGGATATGCCCCCTAATCTAAAGTACTCATGAGTTCTTAGTAGTGCATGTATTACCCTTTGTACAGTAAAAACTCTCTTGATCTCCTACAAAAACTTGTTTATTATTATTATTATTATTATTTTTTAGATTTCCAACTATTTCATTCGTATTCAACCCATCTTGATATTTTCCCCCATTATTCATGATTTTCAACATGAAAAGGAAAGAAGGAATAAACAACTAAAGAAAACACGTGTCAATAAAATAAATAAAAGGATAAATAGATAGATGAATAAATAAATAAATAAATAAATAAATAAATAAATACTTCTGAATAGTTTCTTCCAATCTAAATTGTAGGTTATCATGGTAAAGCTGAAGAAACACCTTCAAACACTTCCAATGAGCCTCTGAGGTCTTTATTAATCTAATACTCTTGCTTGGATCTATTAAAGATAAAGACTTGTAACCAAGGACATAAAGAGGTTGGTAATCTAGAACGACCCACAGATTAAGAGTATTCATTACATAGACTAAGTTTTAGATCGTCGACTGAAAAGACATAGGTAAAGTGAATGAGAACCGCAGTACCAACGCTTGTAAAAGCTTCAGACTGTGTTGAGAGGGCGATGGTTCTGAACATTTTATGAAATGGTTTCAGTTACTTTAACTTGCAATAGGCAAACACGATAAAATATTCCGTAATCTGAGGTTTCATGCTCTTGAGTGAGATTCGTGAATCTCAGATTACCATTATTCAGATTGCCTCAAAGATAACTAGATTCTCGCCCATGCTCAAAATTATGTAAAGTGATTCAACCCGAACAGCATCACAATAGTGCAACTCCTCAAACAAGACAACCACCCACAGGAGATTGAAGAAAGACATAACATAGACGAAGTCCCCTAATATCTAGGAACATTGTAAAGACCCTTTGACGGAATCTGGCCCGCGCACTGCACAGGATCAAGCAAAATTAACGACGGCGACAATCAATCACGTCACATGAGAGACTTTCTATCCTGTGAAAAAAAAAGAAAAAAAGGAAGTATGATTACTGAGCAAATGCTATTCTTCACCCCCCCCCCCCCTTTTTTTTTTTTGTCAGTCTACCCAGCAGATTTTTCAACATTCAGTTTTTCCCTTAAAAATGTGCGCAACTAAGCACCTGCACATGTGGACTCGACCTTACATAATGAGAATATTTTCATATCTTACTAGTGTATCTCTGCAAATAAGGTTTCATGATATTGGTTGTTTGTTCTACAACGTATTTGTTAGGCTTACGTTGGCTCGAAGATGGTCACAACTTAAGAAGTGTATTTCAATCCAACAATATTATAGCCCAGTATTGCCACTTGAACTTGAATGACACTTTCACAGTGCCTTATGCGACCCCCCCCCCCCCCCCCCACCAATCTCCCTGCTCGTCTCCTTCCCTCCAATGGCCTATTAAGACTGAATATTTGAATGGAAGTGTTGTCCATGATTTTGTGCTCTTAATTTCGAATAATAGTTTTCTGCTGACTTCTATAAAACGTATAATATAAAACTGCGCGTAGAGCTGACAGCTGTGTATTGAAATTTTCATGGGAATATTAAAAAAACAACAACAAACAAACAAACAAACAAACAAACAAACA
>JBCEWB010105535.1:0-11990 GCA_039654565.1 Peronia peronii | reverse complement strand
ATAGATAGATAGATAGATAGATAGATAGATAGATAGATAGATAGATAGATAGATAGATAGATAGACAGACAGATACATTGATTGATTGATTGATTGATTGATTGATTGATTGATTGATTGATTGATTGATTGATTGGCGGTTGAGGACTTAAGGGAGGCTGAATAGGACATCTCTATACAGTGTATGGGATTATATTATGTATTCCCCAAATTCACGGCGATCTATAAATCAAATAAATAAATAAACAGACAAACAGAGTACGGATTTCCAAAACACTGAGGTTAACGACCGAAAAAATTCTTGTTGTCAAGGCCATAATGAACGCTGTTAACATAAGCTGTGGGTGGGTGGGTGGGTGTCTCCATGTGAGCGTTTGTGTATGTGTGTTTTTTAATCAAATTTATTTGAAAATTTATAACAGAATGGATATTAAAAAAGCAAGAAACAAGAAATAAGGAATCCTTTCTCTATACTAAGCTCTTTCATTGCATTATTTTTAACAAAAAGATTTTGTGACAATATAATGGAGAAATAAAAACAATAATGATAACATAAGAACCCATGCATCTGCTCGCTCTGTCCTAAACTATTACACGTTTTGTTTTTTGGGTTTTTTTTTTTTCTTTGAGCCGTACGGAGCAAACGTCCAACATTTTCAAATTTGTTTTTTCAAAATATTCAAGAGAAGACGAAAGCAAAATAAGCTGTTGCGATATCTCTAATAATCATTACGGCTTTAACATTTCTGTACGTCAACACTCCTGGTAACTTTGACAGCACAGAGAAAAATCAGAGAGGAAACAAAACAACAACAACAACAACAAAACACGCAGACAAAACTCATTTACAGTTTATCGTTCCAAAAGGTATTTCTTTTTGTTATAATCATGCGGAGGATCGACTAATACGTACAATACTGCGTCTGCCCTATTCACCAAAATTCATCTTACTAGAGACACCAACACTATAGAATTGAAAATCTGACCCTCAAAGTGTATTTCTAAGATCACTATCTCTCAGTGTATCATTTAACTCAACATTTTTTGAAATGATGTCCAAAATATTCTGTTGTTTATTCCCTATTTTATTACTCTCACAAATGTCAGACAATTTTTTAAATTTATTTGTTTGTTAGTTTGTTTCCGTTCAATCGTCTGTGATGTAAACAAAAAGTACACTGATTTTTAAAATTTTTTTTTTTTTTACGTAAAAAAATATTCACACACTTTATGTGAAATCACGAAATGAAAGTCCTGAAATAAAAAAGATTGAGAGAAAAATTGGTAGTAGCATAATGAAGATCAAATATTAAAATCGAAGGCTTAAAAATTGACAATAATAATGGTTATTAAAATTTAACTGTTTGCTTACTAGGCCTGAGGCGCACAAGGGGGAGAATAGAATTAAGAAAAGAACACTGCCTGAAGCAAAGTTACAGTGAATAATTGTTTATTGCCACAATCATACTATCCAGAGGGTACAGGCAGCTTTTAGTAGACTTATCTCTTGCACTCTTTGTACACTAGTTGATCACACAATCTTAGTAAAAATGCTAATCGAGAAACAGTTTATCGCGTCCTATGTAATCTTTTGTACGCTAGTTGATCAGATAATGTTAGCAAGATGCCAAAGATACAGAATTTCTCAGTATTTTCTCATAACCTTTCAACACGAACAGATCTGAGAAAAAAAGTATCATCACATGATGCAAAGTCTATGAACAAACAAACCAACAAAAGTAAAACAAAATCAATATCACTGTACTGTCGAAGTGTCACTACAAAAATTATCTTTAGCTACCGAACTGTTCGGCAATACGGGGAGGCATATACACACCTAGAAACTACACACACCTAGAAACCCTGGTGCCATAATGATAAATTATATCTGGTCATTTCACAGAAAATTTACAATATAAATGACAATGGTAAAACAATTATTTATTATGCATTATGTGTGGTTGAAGAGTACATGTATGTATCTTGGCCAGTACTGTTTCTGCGGATGACATGATAATGTTGGTGCAAGAAGTTTGGATGAAAATAAAACGATGATCTATTCACCTGCTGTTATTTCATGTCATCCCTTTAACTCTCCAAAGCCCATTATTTACACACAAAAAAAGATGAAATTGTGTGGAAAGAAGAGCTTACAGAAAGCGTGTTTTTTAAATGTATTTGCTGGCCATGATATTCATGATGGATACGTGGATTCAAACATCACAATTTGCCGCTGTCCATTTCTTGGGCTCTATATGGTTAATCCGAACTTACAACCGAACCAGCAACGAACATTTGAGGAGAAATATTGTCGACAGTCTCTATAAAATTTGGTAACTGATACTGGCTTGTTGATGCAGTGAATTATAACATTTGCGTTCATCATTAATTTCCTGGCCTTACGCCACGGATAACGGTTTATAGACACCGATATTGTGTTTCAAAAAACGAAATTGCTTTATTATATCAATTGTCCATTTTTCGCCTTTCCTTCAGCCTCTCTTATCTAGCGGTACTCTTATTTTTATAACTATTTACTTCACTATGTTGTGAATTTATCAACCAACCTATTTTTGTGTCTGCATATAATATACAGTGACATTTCATCCTCATCACTAATTAAATCCTGAAAACTGTTGTCGATGTATTTTTTTTATCTAGTTATTATATAAAATTCTTTTTGTGCCTGCGTCGGTGTGTCTTTTTATGTCTTGTTTTATATGAAATCTGTCCATTAAGAGAATGAAACTTGATGGCTATACATTCGCATTGAAAAACAAATATGTAAAAAGACACACACACACACGCATAGACACATTTACACAAACACACAATAAAAAAACAAAAAAAACAAGCAAAACAGAACCGTATCTGAGTCTCTGATGCAGCATTGAAGCAACAGTTTTGATTTTTTTAGATACGCCTCCGTTATCGTAATCCATTATTTTGTCCACTTTTTTTTCAATCATACGTTGTTCTGTAATGCAGTTATTATTTTTGTGCTTGGGGCCATGGGAAGAGCGGATGAGAAAAAAAAAGCGATCTAATTGAAACAGAATCTGTAAAGGTCATCATTCACATCCTGAATCTATATTTTCCCCATATCTCCATTCAAAGTGCCTTCACCCTCACATTATTTGAGGGGAAAAAATTAATGCAAATTCCCGCGCAATAAAAAGATTTTTGGCGAACATTTTTATATATTGTGATCTTCAAAATTTGCAGAAAAAAAGCCTTTCCCAAGCATGAGTTTGACTTTGAACTCTTTTTATTTCGTGAAAAATGTATAGAAATAACTCGAACAGACTTTTGTCTTTTTCTTTCTGTCTTTCTGTTTGTTTTCCACATGAAAAAAAATTGGATGGCACACAACCTTAACCAACTGCTGCTTTCTGCGTACAGGAACTTCATTAAAATAACTTTTCTTGAAG
The DNA here is from genome assembly GCA_039654565.1 of Peronia peronii. Classification (NCBI taxonomy): domain Eukaryota; kingdom Metazoa; phylum Mollusca; class Gastropoda; order Systellommatophora; family Onchidiidae; genus Peronia; species Peronia peronii. Next base: position 8,559 of record JBCEWB010105535.1, on the reverse strand, counting down.
TATCAACATTCAGCACTTTTCCTAATCCTGATGAAAGAGTAATGGAAAAAAAATTTTTTTTTTTTTGGTCAGAAATCTGCTTTCGTATTTGCACTAAAGGTGATTGTACTTGACCAGACTGAAATAAATGTGTCCTACAACAAAAGTCCCGCCAGTTAAAGGGACATTACTGGGGGCAATTTTAAAAGTGGCTAAGAGACACCTCTTTTATAACGTCAATTCTAAAAGTTTTTCTCAACTTGGCATGATCTAATCATTTTTAATGTGTGACTATTATCTTTATGTTTATAACAAGCATTCAATACATTTTACAACAATTTGACTGTCAATCGGTAACGAATCCTATACATCAAAAGTAAGCATCAAACAAGAAGAATCAATGAATTGGAAATTGGTGAAGTTGTTGGAGCGGCATATTTCAGTGCCCGTTAGGCTCCTCACCAAGGTTGCAAGCATTCAGAACATTTGAGGGAGATTTGCTCCTCAGTAGCTGAGATAACCACCATGTCAGGAGGTTAAAAGGCTTATAAAAACCGTAACTTCCTCAGTGATTCAGTGGTGCCCTGGCTTCTTGTATGGGAAAGCCCGATATCTCGGATAAAGGCGAATACATTTCGGGAGGTCCTGTGTGGACGTTTTGCACGTCAAAAAATCCTTGGCAGACGAAGTGGGGTGAGGAGCAGGCGGAAACGCCGTTGTCTTTGCAAAATTTCCAAACTCTCAATATTTATCCAAATACTTATTCGCACCAAATTAAGCAGACATTTAAAGCCGGATTTCTCAGGATTGAAAGACAGCATACATGATTTATTTTAAAACGCTGTCTTTTCTGAGAGAAAAGAGTAAAATTCTGAGAGTAATGTGAAGGAGTGGGATTTCAGAGATATTGATGTGTTAATAACAAAATATATAATAACTATTATTTCGAAATCAAATGGATCATCTTGATTTTCTCTGTCGACTGACATATGATGAAATTTGTTCACTATGGAATAATAAATATCAGAAATAAACGTACTAAAAGCAAAACAAAAAAAAAAAAAAAAAAAAGAAAAGAAAAGCACCTCATCTTTGAATATAAGAAAAAAAAAAAAACATTTTAGGTGACATATGAATGCACGTAGACGCGCTTAAGTATTTGTTAGATGTTGGATCAACCGTTGCACCATCAATCCAGCTTTCACATAACATAGTGATAATATGCAGAAAGTCCAGAGATGAAAAAGAACAGAGGACCTGAGGCAGGGGCAGAGATGGAAGAAGCCAGTGTGATGTACCTGTATATTGAATTAGTTTTCACAGTGAGACTAAAAGCCTCGAGCACCTCCTATTGCACTTATAAACCTAGCCTGAAAAAGGGAGAATAAGGGTATGGTGTTAAAACCATAAAGGTCAGATTGTAACAGATGAAAAGGAAAACGTAACAGTTCACTCCGTCATCCAGCTGACGTTTCACAGCATGCTGAAAGCTGTGGGGGCAGTTGGAATGAGACAAACCGCTGTGGCTGGCAAACCTGAAAGCCCCACCACAAGATTTAGCTATTGAAAGCGTGTGATATGAAACAGATCAAACTCCATCAAGCAGGGGACTCTGCAATAGATGGACAGAGAGAGAGAGAGAGAGAGAGAGAGAGAGAGAGAGAGAAGAAGAAGAAGAAGAAGAAGAAGAAGAATTTGTCTTGTAAAAGAAATGGACATTGTCTTTGATTTCATGTCCAATTCATTGGGCAGGATGGAGTGTCCGGTTGGATGGAATAGCTTTGATATCGCCGAAAGGGACTATAAGATGCTATTTCTCTATAGCATTACTCCTTTGACGCGTTTGGGGTCAAATATATTCACTATTCCTATTTAGGAAAGTTAAGTTCCGCAGAAACCTATGGATTATTAAGTGGTTTGTTTCTCTGTAGTCTCATGGGCCGACATTATCATGACATCGCCTCATTCGTGATTGTTTGTTACGTTAACAGATGTGCGAGACTTTGTTGTCTCTCCATACGCCCTGTTCTATGTATGTCTCAACCTTTGTTGTGGGTGAAAAGTCTGGGCTGGTTCGATGTGGGAAGTTATCAAGGAAGAAATGGCCAGTTGGCAGACACTCCCTGACTTGGTGTCTGTTTGTCAGGAAACTGACCGGTACCTCAATTTCATGTCTAGTCAGATGGGAAACATAGTCAGTAATCCTTTTCGTTCGGTCTGGATGGGGGAGTGGAGTGGGACACACTTATACATGCACAGTAGTAACCATTATAAATTCAATTAGGCTTATTCAGATTGCCGGTAAAGAAATTACGTATTACAGTCCTAAGGAGTAAAAAATCTGGGAAGCTTTTTTCAAGAATTTTATTGGTATTTTCCTGAGACTAAGGATTGATTTTCCATATTACTACAGATCATTTGCGCTACGTGAATGCTGGCCGGCATTGAAACAGTCTGTGCTATAAATCGCCACCCATCTCACGAAAAGTGCTTATTATTTCATATATCTCTGGATGAAATAAAAAAAGTTTCAGTAATAAGTAGTCCTTACAGTCACACAAAAGAGCTTATATATGATTGCTCATTATCAGTTCATAAGATTGAGATAAAGCTTTCAATGCCCCGCTTTGTGAGAATAGTGTAATTGTCGCTTTGAACATGCAGATGATCTGTCAGGTCAAAAAAAAAAAGCCCAAGTATCACATGCACTCCTTTCTGCAATGGGCGACCATTTCTTCATGCAAAGCATTTGATATAGGTTTAGTTTTCTCTTTTTGAGGCAGTCAAAATCTGTATCAAACAATAAATGTTGCGTTGGGCTGTAGGTTTAAAAAATAGTACAATGATTATAATTCACACAAACATAGTTCCTCATCAGAAAGTTCATTGAAGCAAAGAACAACCTCACTATTGCAACCGCCATAGAGCAATTTATGAACAAGAAAAAAACATGAAGAGAAAGATGACTTAGTGCAAAAATTTATTGGACAAGGTTTTCCTGAAATACCTCTAAGATAGCGAACCATCCGACAACGAAGCACAACCAGTACTTAACCCTAGAATTGTCAAAGGAGCCCATTTGATCAAAGACTGACTCACTATGCTTGGCGCTGAATACAGCATACTATAGTAATAATGGAGAGCATTAAATTATATAGCATTCAAGTCAGAAGCTCTGAGCGCTTTACAATCTATTATTACTCTGACAAACACATAACGTTCTCAGCTTCCCATAAAGCATACAAGGTGGGTGCCTGTTGGGTGCTCAAACCCTTATCGGTCTAACAATTATGTCTATAGTCGAGTACTCGTTTCAGCCTGGGTCGAGTCAGGAAATGTGTGTCAATTCTTTCCCAAGCCGGGACTCGCAGGGATTCGAAAACAAAACTTATGATTCTGAATCGGATGGCCCAATCACTAGACCACCGATATCACCATGAGATAGCGGTACCAGTCGTAACAGTCTGGATGTCTTAATTGTATTTCTCAACAAGAATAATGTATTGAAACAAAGAGAAACTCTAATCACATAACAAAGCTAGAAAGGGCAAAAGAAAAGCAAAAACTTTTATAAGATTATGTTATCTTCTTCTTCTTCTCCTTCTTTACCGTCACACTTTCCTTCTTTTGCGCGTGAGGGTTTCGTCACACTGGATGACATTTTTCATTTGGTATTTTATTTCATAAACTATGACAATTTTTGTAATCAATAGAAAAAAAACAACTAATAATTCTTATCAAGCCTACCAACAACTTCTTCAATAATTGAAGGCATGTTGCAATATATTAAAAGATTAATCTGATTAATAGATTGCCTTCAAGTCATTGTCAGTTTGTTTTCTAGAAGATGACTAAATACAGTTATAGAAAGACACATGGGCCAGCGGTAAATTCTACCAACACTCTAAATCTGCCTACATTCTTGGGTGTGGCATCAGAACATAAACAAAGATGAGTATAAACTCTTCACCAATATCTGACTCGAGGCTTCGACACATAACTGTAATTACCATAACAGAAGATAAAAACGTGTATAATAAGACTGATGACTAAACCGATGGTAAACTTTGCCAAAAAAGATAGATACCATCTGTTTACGGTCCCAGAAAGTGTTTACATCTCATCCTTTTTGATTGCACAGATAGATCAAGTAAAATTGGAAGGACTGATGGCATCTGAGTTTATGCTACCAGTGCCATGCAGCTGCACAAATATTTGTAGAGTATTAGTCTACTGGAAATTTCTCCTAGATGTTTAACTTGGTCTTGCAAGTATGCCTAAACGGACAAATCGAGAATGGAATTTTAACAGTACATTAGTCTGTTTATGTAAATACAAGCGAGATTGCTATGACAAGATATGGTAATTTAAATGATTTTTCTATTAATCTTTTAAGAAATAATGTTAACAAACTTTAATTGCACAAAGTGCCATATTCATGATCTTCATATTTTTCACGATAGACGCAACACCGGCACTTTGCATATGAATAAATTTGTCTGTTGTTGTTATTTTGCTCCTACAATTGTGTTTTTTCTCTGTTTTTCTCGTCTTTCTTTCTTTCTTCCTCCTTTCTTTCATTCTTTCTTTATTATGGTTCTTGCAAGTGAAAAAAAAAGTTGCAGTGTATTTTATTTCCATTTCATCAATATTCATCGGTTGATGGTCTCCGATGGTTGCTGGCCCCTAAACAGTCTAGTTGTGCCCTGAAGGTTGTTTCGTCGTCTGGCCCGCGTTCGATCTTCGCTTCTAAGATATCTACGGCTTGAGATCGGTCGGGAACCTTTTTAACCTGAATATCACCTTTGGCTAGATAATCTAACGGAAACAAATACTAAACGTTGGCTCTCACGTGTATATTCACAAAAGGATCGAAGGCAAATATACACAGACAAGATACATATATTATTATCCTCTCCGCCTCTCCCTCTTCTCCCAAACACAATCTCTCCGGCACAGCCACTGCGAAACTTCGAAGTTGAAAAAATTCGGATCAAATGCACTGGCTTAGATTTGTCACGTGACCTTAAAATTGGTCACGTGGTAACTGAAATCGGATTGGAAATAGTGGAGCAGACTAGGGACTCTATTTAACTGATTTTCAGGAATACGAAAAAAGTTCTTCATTAATTCTTCCTGCCCTCTTGATGTTTGTTGTTCCAATAAATAGTTACACAGTTCACAATACAGTGTCAAAATGTAAACAAGGAAGTCGATTCCCTCCATCACGTGACAACCCATGCTGTTAAACCTCCGAGGAGTTCATTGCTACCACGTGATCACTTCGAGATACGGGACGCGTCCATTATCAGTATTAGGCAATATAATGGCTTTGTGTCTGCCATCAAAAAGGCTAATCCTCCTTTAAGCTTTGAGTGAAATTGAAAAAAAAAAAAAAGAAGAAAAAATGGTTTTGTTATGCTCACATGTCTGAGCACGTGTGTGTGTGTGAAAGAGAGAGAGAGCGACAGAGCTTGTAATAATATACCTCTGTATGTGAGAGTATACAGTGTGTGTGTTCATGTGTTCAATTACTTATATGTCGTATATTTAAGTTTGAAATCCTCTTATTGTAAAAGGCTGTCTCACTTTTGGTTCTGCTTATCAAAACTTCTCCTTCTCATTTTGCCAGAAATTCCATTAAACTTTTCCCCCTGGCTTTAGAACTTGAGACGACCTACATTTAAGTGCACAGCTTGGAAATAAGCCACGATCTAAGACTTAATCCTTGCAAAGATTGGTATTTTTGCGACGGAAATGAAAATAAATATTTTTTGACGTAGGGTTTCTATAAACATTGCGTTTTAGTCCCGATGAGCATTCGGTGGTTCTTATAGAAGGACGCATCGAAACATTAAACTTTACCAATCGCTCAGTTGATAAGACATCTTTGACTCATACAATCATGAAAATAATCCTCCCATCTCCATTGTAGTGAAACTTGATCTTTTTTTAATTGAATAGAGCCTCCTTTCCTTGGTAGCGTCCTCGCTATTGGCTGAAACTAAGCGTGTCCTTGAACTCTAGCAATGTCTTCCATTTCAACCCTTTGCTTGTTGGGGGTTAAAGAAGCGGTTTAAAATTTTAATTGTAAAGCCATTCTTAACATAGTTATTTATGTTCGTGATTCCTGGGCCTCGAAAGTACTTTGAGGCGTTTTGAGTTAGATCTGTTAGTGTATGCCTAAAGGTTTTGTTTTGTTTTATATTTACATTTTTATCACAATATTTGGCTGAATTACTGCCTTTTGAAGTTATCAGAACGCACTTATGCTTTGATCAAAGTTTTGAAAAGTTTGTCCCCCACACATGCTGACATTTGTCCATCGCAACGCGGATGTTCTCCTTAAGTAGATTGACGAATATTATACAGATAATATAACAGACATCAGTCGATCTTCCTGCTTTCATAGAAGTTCGCTATCAGTAATACAGATAAATCATGCAATGGTATACACAAGGAGAGTGTTCAGGTACTAGATCTAGGTTAAGACGATGATATGCAGAGGTACAATAACCTAAGGAATAGAGGGGTGAAATAGTGTCGAGGTCGGATATTGAGTGGAAATCATTCTTTCATGGCTTTGTCTTGGGAACGACAACGAGCGATGAAGAGCCCTTTTTAAAAAAAACTCTTTCCACTTTCCACCCACTAATAATTTACTTTTTCAGAAACACTGCATGTGATCTACAAGATAACATTTCTTGTTCATAGCTATGCATCAAGATTATCTTCTATTGTTTGTGTAATAAAGAATATTCCTGTAAATCACTATTTAATGCCAGAATTGATGATTTTGGCCTTTTCATATAATCAAAAGCAGATGCCGATGAAGATAATGATGATTTTGGAGATAATGATCATGTCATGATCAGTTTGTAACGTAAGCAAGCCCGAATTCACACCGGGACAAGAAAGACGAGAACACCGTTGCTGCCAGCGGCCTGTGATCAATCTGGTCATGGCTCTAGGTAAATTCAATGGGTATTTTTTTTTTCTTTTTAATGAGAGACCCAAATTGCCACACGACAGTTTTGAAAGGACATCCTAGTAGATAAATTTAAAGCACAATGAAAGCGTTTTAGTTAGACTATCACATTGCTCACAATGAAAGCTGTGGCCATGGTTTTGTATGTGTGAATGTATGTTATTTAAATTAAGCCTTTCTTCCAATTCATGAGACAAATATTCACATAATAGTGTCTTTATCCTCGACTTCTATCAATAAAACTGCAAACCTCGTACTGATTACTGATGTAAGTCAAGGAAACAAGAAGAAAGCTAAGCATGCAAGTGTCAAAGCGCCGATTTGCTTGAGGACCTGTCTTTCCCTCGGCATTGCAGTGACATTTCCGTCCAAACAATACAAAGTGAGATAACATGGTATTCTCGCTAAAGTATAAACTGTAATACCTTGAAATATTAACCTCCAGAGCACAGTGAATACCGAGAAATAAATGATGTTTAAGGTCAAATAAACAATTACAAGATTAGCCTCAGACGTTTTTCAAGATATGCTAGAATTGTGATATCATTTGCCTTTGAGTTTTCGTTACAGACTTGAGCGTTCATACGACTTAACAATAAGTAACTATAAACCATTCGTCGATCTGTCATACCTGAAACACGTGGCCTTTGAATGTGAAAGTCATCATGCAAATTCAGTCACGGCAGAAATTCATACTGTCACTTTTAGGACTATGAATGCTTAGCCATAAAAGCGTCAGGCGACTGATTGATTCAAAAGCTGACTTATTAATCTGTGCATATAAATAACTTTTCAAACAACACACACGTCAAAAGCAAGAAACTTGTTTTATATTTACAAACCTTTGAAACCTAAACTGTTATTACTCAACAGAAAGTAACACCAATAACGAAACGCTTGTGTTCCACCACGTTCTTCTCTAACAGTTTTAGGGTTAAAGCGCTCTATAATAAATAGCCCTCAGGGCATCACGTCTCTCACAGATTGCGATCATATATGTTTGTCCTCAAAATCTCGACTTATTATTGACCGTTCTGGATAGCATTCAGACCTGAGACACTTGAGATATAAGCCCTAAACAAAGACATATTTACCCTGCCTGGCCTTTTCTATATATCGTGGCTTTAGCTGTCTTCGAAACCGGGACGTGTCCCATTTATCTTTTCGATCTGAACCACTGACCCCTTCGTCTTGGACCGGTATTGTCAAATGTCATTGTTCCTTTTCCCTCGTTCTCTTCCACATGTACTTTTCACAACTCAGGTAGTAATTGATATCAGATGTTTCTCTTGGCCTCTTGTGTTGATGCCAGTTATTTGTAAATTTTGTATAGCATCTCTATCAAAAATTTTCAAAAGCTTATTGCTTTTGAAATATTATTTAATATATCACAGTTTTTCCATCCATCCATCCATCCTTCCATCTATCCATCTATCCGCGCATCCATCCATCCATCCATCCATCCATTCATCCATCCATCCATCCGTCAGTTTGTCCGTTAGTCCGTCCATCAGGCTGTGTATCTATCTATCTATCTATCTATCTATCTATCTATCTATCTATCTATCTATCTATCTATCTATCTATCTATC
>JBCEWB010105524.1:0-11990 GCA_039654565.1 Peronia peronii | reverse complement strand
CCCCCCCCCCCCCCCCCCCCCCCCCCCCCCCCCCCCCCCCCCCCCCAAACAAAAAACTGAGAAGCAATCTGCCTTTTTTTCCAGTGACTCAAAGGTCCCAGGCTTCTTGGGTCTAACCTTCTTGGATAAGGACGAAATTGTTTCGGATCTCCTGAGTAGTAGATCACTTACAGAATCTTGGCAATTCAAAATCGGACAAGAGTAGGCGGAGATGCGGCTGTCCGAAATTCTACCCACTAAACGTCATCTCACCCCCCCCCCCCCCCACTACTTCCCTCCCCACTCCAGTCATGTCTGACAGGCCATGTGTTCATGGTGCGGAAGTTAGCCTACCCACAGATCAACATCACTTACCTCTATCCCATAGTCCCCTCTGTCCACGTAATCTCCAAGGAACAGAAAAGAAGCAGGCGTAAGATTTGGACCCATCCTCCACAGAGCTTTCTCAAAGGTCACAAGGTCACAGTAATTGCCGTGAATGTCACCTGTGGTGAGGGCAATGGACAAACATTTACACCAGAGTTGATGACCTTGTGCTCTCAGCAGACATGACCTTTCTACCATCTCACAAGCACGCAATATCCTGCACACAACATTTATCTACATTTCACTAAGCTTGGCAATGAACAAAATCAAATGCTAGATCATCAGGTTCTCATTTCAAAAATAAAACAAAATAAAATACATGTGTGTTCACTCACCAAGGATATAGGACGGAGATCGCAGTTTGAGAAGCCGAGGTTCCTCTGCCAACGACTCCTTGACTTGACGACACACAGTCAGTAAACATTTGGCCAGAGCATTGCGATCCACTTGGCCCCAGTCAAAGGCCGGCTGTTGGAACAGGAAAACAAATGTCCTGCTACATTACAACAAACTACATCGTTTATATATCACTGCAGCAATGCTATGTTTATGTGTGACGCACAAAGAGTTATCTTGTTGATCTTATTTACAAAAATAAGCTGAAAGTTTCAAACTTACACTGACTAACCGAGTGATGAGATATTGTGCAGCTCTTCTCTGTATCCTTGCCTTATTTGTCAGATCTGAGTAAAACTTACTTTGGCACTGGCTCCATTGTCTCCCTTGGTGGACCTCTCAAAGTAGCGAAGTCCAGTCAACATTTCATTGGGATGTGACCTCTGGTGGAGGGAAAGCAAATTTATAGTATCAGTACTGTTGGCTTATATGCACTTACACAGACAGCTTATACTGATAGCACCATCTTTCACATTGGTCCGAGTCACTTCTCTCCCTGCACTCTCACACCTGGGGGACATTTTGTCAGTTCTGGGCCAGACAGACTGACAGGTTGAGCAGCTGCTGATGCACACAAAGAATAAACACAGCTCGACAGAGCAATCAGGCATACAGCCACCTGCTCATCTTCCTTGTCAACAGTTCAGTTCCACACTCACATCTGTCACTTTGTTTGTTCACTCTGTGTTCCTGGTCTCTCTCTCTCTCTCACACACACACACATACAAACACACACACACATACATCAGGGTTGTCAATGCAAAACTGAGCCAACCCCTGAATTTACTTGCCTAGCATGAGAAATAATACACGTGACCCTCATTTCATCCCACAAAGACCTAAATGCCTAATCACATAAAAGCAAACTGAAGGTTTGTCATGAAAACAATACAAGAAATTCTAATCAAGACTAATGTCAGTGATGAACAATACTGACTGACAGTGCACATAATACAGTACAACTAGACTAGATCCAGATCTCAAGTGTAGTGACTACTAATATTATACATCTAGTCAATGCAGAAGCACCAAACCATTCAAACAATGACACACACAGATGATGCTGAGATAAATATCTATCCAGAAAGAAGATCCAGATCTAGATCTACTGGCCTCAAACACTATCAAAGGACCAGAACTTGCCCCATACAGGATAACAGGTCAAGCGCTCTTTAATTTTTTTTTTTTGTCCAGAACACTCTAACATTGTAATTACTAATGATATTTGTAACGTTACATCCGTCAATCTTCCACCTCTTTGCATCCACTAGATAGGCTGTAAAATCGTTCCCGGGTATGGACAGGAAGGAGATTTTTTTGGGCCAAGCTGCCAGGCTTGCATGTCTCTCTAATCTAACATCATGTGGTGCTATGACTCCATAGTCATTTCCGCCTCGGCTAACATAAATACAATTTGGCAATATGTGCACAAAACCCTGCATAGCGGATACTCTTCGGTTATGTTTTGGATATTTGTTAGCAGAGAAAATTACTCTAAATTTACCAGTTTACCGGCGTTTTGACAATCGCTGTCAACAACCACGACACTGGAACCATGGATTGCAGTGAACCCCGGATTTTTGTGGATCTGCGGAACTCTGACACACAAAGGCAGAGGCAACACACATTGACCAACACAGCTTCTGAACCAGTTGTGAGCACAAGGCCAGCTGTGGGTCGCAGTGTTAGAGCCAGGCCAGCTGTGTCAGAGGAGGAGGGTCTGTGTATGGATTGTGCTTTCTCCAGTCTCAGTCAGTCAGGTCAGGGTCAGGGGTCAGCCGAGTACAGCCACACTGTTGTGGTCAGACTTACCACGTTGAAAGCATCGATGGATGAGAGTCTTTGGAAGCGAGAGACATCACCCTCTAGGTGATTGTTGGCGCTGCCGCTCACTGCCGCAGTTCCTGAAATGTACACAAACATCATCTACACATCACAGTACACATACACACGCGCACAGACAGTGAGTACAAAGTTGCTAGCACAGAGGGGCCATAGGATGAGCTAAAATCTGATGGTGATTTTATGTCAGTGACCAACATTGCTCTGCATATCTTCCTTCAAATCCTCATTCACAATATTTCTAAGTCATGATTGCACTCGGCAAATGTTTCAGCTCATCCTACCACTCACTGACTTGGCATCAGAAACTCTTACATGAAAGCTCAAGTACTTTTAGTTTGCACATGCTGGGTATTTGTTTGATTTTCTTAAGCCTTTCAATCCAAAGAAAGTAGGATTATCTCGGCTTTTAAAAGTTGCCACTTTTTGCTGAGAAATTCTGTGGGTAGAAATTTGCAATTTGGAAATTTTGCCCGGACTCAGCCTACTCTTCCATCAATTTTGAACTGCCAAGGGTTCTTTAGCTTGCGTTACGTACAAACGGGACCTCCAAAATATATTCGCCCTTATCTGAGAAGGCTAGATGTTAGGCTTTCCTACCCAGAAGAAGCCAGGGGACCCTTGAGTCACTGAAAAAATGCAGGCCTTTCGATCTTCATGTCCTTCCATTCCCTGATGAGAGGACCCGTGAGTTGTGCAGAACCCGCAACCTTACCGACGTGAGTTGTTTTCACCCTCTGAAGCAGATGCCAAATCACTGAGCCACTGCGTCCCCCCATGCTGGGTATCCTTCTATTTATTTATATATGTATATTTTTAACTTGTTAATTATGTCATAATGCACAGCTCTCAATGATGGTGACATGTCACCATGCTCTACCTTGCAGATCCCACAGCGCCATGACCTCAGCCAGCGTCCCCGTCCGCTTCACTCTCACTGTGTGGGTGGCCAGGTCATATTTTGCCACTTTGGCATTGGCTGCAGATGGTGCTCTCCCTTCTGGCTGTTTGAATAACGAATCTGTGAACAAACAAACAAACCGGATAGATAATATGATAGCCATTGATGACTTGGTTGTGACCAAACTCACTGTGACTGAGACAGATCCATTCTGCTCTTCACCTCACTGGCTATCATCCACACATCACTGGCTATCATCCACACATCACTGGCTATCATCCACACATCACTGGCTATCATCCACACCTCACACCCTACCATCCACACCTCACTAGCTACCATCCACACCCCACTGGCCACCATCCACATCTCACTGGCTATCATCCTCACCTCACTGGCTACATCCACACCTCACTGGCTATCATCCACACCTCACTGGCCACCATCCACACCTCACTGGCTACCATCCACATCTCACACCCTACCATCCACACCTCACTGGCTATCATCCACACTTCATTGGCTACCATGCACACTTCATTGGCTACCATCCACACCTCACTGGCTATCATCCACACCTCACTGGCTACCATCCATACCTACTGGCTACCATCCACACCTCACTGGCTATCATCCACACTTCATTGGCTACCATCCACACCTCACTGGCTATCATCCACACCTCACTGGCTACCATCCACATCTCAGTGGCTATCATCCACACCTCACTGGCTACCATCCATACCTCACTGGCTATCATCCACACCTCACTGGCTACCATCCATACCTCACTGGCTATCATCCACACCTCACTGGCTATCATCCACACCTCACTGGCCACCATCCACACCTCACTGGCTACCATCCACATCTCACACCCTACCATCCACACCTCACTGGCTATCATCCACACTTCATTGGCTACCATGCACACTTCATTGGCTACCATCCACACCTCACTGGCTATCATCCACACCTCACTGGCTACCATCCATACCTACTGGCTACCATCCACACCTCACTGGCTATCATCCACACTTCATTGGCTACCATCCACACCTCACTGGCTATCATCCACACCTCACTGGCTACCATCCACATCTCAGTGGCTATCATCCACACCTCACTGGCTACCATCCATACCTCACTGGCTATCATCCACACCTCACTGGCTACCATCCATACCTCACTGGCTATCATCCACACCTCACTGGCTATCATCCACACCTCACTGGCCACCATCCACACCTCACACCCCACCATCCACACTGCTGGACAAAAGACAAATTGCTCACACTTCTGCACCAAATATTTATGGTACACAAATAATGCTTGGTTGAGACTTGAAATATCAAAAGTTCTTCTCAGATCACCCAAATAACAATTTTGTCATGACTGAATCTGACAGGCGTATGGAACAACCATGATCACCAAAGCACAAATTTCTCTCTGCTGAAGTCTTGTTGCTAAGTACAGCTAGAGAATATTTTGATGTACCGTTAGGTCTGAGGCTCAAATTCACACCAAATATGACAGATTCTTGAGTGACAAACAGGGGTTGTGATACATACTCACATTGTGTCACTGGAACAGACAACCTGTGAGACACTGGCACTGACAGACCATAGAGCAAATACCCACTTTCTCCTATCTCAATCAATTTCCGTCTATTGTAAAAGCATCCATGACAAGTTTACCTTCTTTTTCTGGCACTTTCTCTTTGGGTTTCTTGGAATCCAACAGTTTGGGCCTTGACTTTTTGGTGGGCGGTTCCTCTCGGCTATCGCTGTCACTGTCACTGTATGGACTGCCTTCTCGACATCTGAAAGTGTTCACACTTGTTAATGAGCCATTTTTTCAGCAAGCTAGGTTACTTCCCTTTGCCAAGTGCAAGAGGTATAGGGCAAGCATTGCAAAGAAGGAAAAAATCAGCTTTTCTCTTGTTATTTGATACATATGGTGCAAAAAATTTTGAAAAAATTATCACTATAGGAAAAAACATTTTCATCATATGGTGAATTTTTCAGAATTTTCTGTCTCTTAAATTTCACATAACAAGTGAAAAAGTGATTTTTTTTTCCTTCTTTACAATGCTTGTGTTATATCTCTTGTACTTGGCAAAGGGAAGTAATTTCGCTGATGATCAAAATGGCTCATTCATTCAACTCTGAATGACACGCTCTATCCCTCACATTTTCATTTCGTTCCTCTCCATCCATTCCCTCAATCAGTGATTTAGTTCCAAGGAATTTTAATTTATCGTCCACTGATTACATTCTGACAGTCAAAAATAAACATATGAAAGATTCACCCAAAGCTAACATACAAATTAAAATCCAGAACTAATTAACAAACTCTGTTCACCAAAATGGTTGGGTTCAAGTCCTGCACAATGCAAAACTACTCTTATCTGCAACCTTAACCATTGATCCACATTTGTTCTCAAGTATTGCTGCACAATTCAATGGAACCCACAGGGACAGAGAAATAGGAGGTAGCCGCGAACAACCTGGAGAAGACTCATGGAGGATGATTTGAAGAGAGGAGGGCTACAGTGGAAAGATGCAGTGAGAAGTGCCCAGGATAGAAGAAAGTGGAAGTCTGTTGTTCACGGCCTATACCCTGATACAGGGTGAAAAAGGCATTGATGATGATGATGATGATGATGATTGCTGCACATATACCATGACAGATTTCCAGGACAAAGATGTGGCTGTTTCTTCTTCAATTCAAAATATGAATTTATTTCTGGACAAGTAGGAGATGAGTTGTAAGTAAACATTTCATTTCCCTAGTACTAAACAATGACAGCTTTTGGCTCATACGCTGACTTCTTTAGTGTAAGTCCTGTATCAAAGCCACAACAACAAATAAAAAAAAAAGTGACATCATTGACAAGGATCTGACATCATTGACAAGGATCTCTACTCACTATCTGAGCCAGCAAACATATCCAAAAAATTAAAATTAAATTTCAGTAATGTTGGACTAATTGATAACTTGTCATATCATTCACTCATATGTCAAATGTGAGAGTGTTAAAGTCAAGTAGCAAAGGTCATTTGAGAATGCAGCAAAAAAACAGCAGGTACACAAAGATCTGATGTTGGCAACACCACAGATCACCAGTCAGCTGAAGAACAAAGTCTTTGTGAACTCTCTACCTGTGGTAGAACATTTGCTTAACAAGTTATCAGCCCCTGACATTGCAAGTGAAGCCAATATTCACAGAAAATGGTCCCCCACTCACTCTGCAGCTCGTAACCAATATGACCACACAGACAAACACACTTACAGTCGCAAATTGGTCATGCATGACTGGGGCAGACGGAACAAGATGGACGTTCCTCGGAATTTGAGAGATCCAACGGCCGTCAGAAAGTCAGCACTGGATAGCTGGTCCCTTGTCTCCTCCCCAAACAGTCTGTTTCAATATCAGTGTCAGCAAATAAATCAATCATTGACCAGCATAGAAATGAAACTCGCATCAAACATCTTGTGCAGCAATGATTACAAGCATGATTATAGATAATGATTATAACAAAACTCACAGGATAGGAAAGATTACACACAAAACAATCATGAAATTACTTTTACAAACAAGCCTGTGTCAATGTAGGTCAGCAGAATGAGCAGATCACTAGGTCTGAATACTTTCCACTCAAACATTTATGAGCTACTCAAGACCTCCAAAATGACACTTAACAACATGTAACTTTGGCTAAACCACCTGATAGAGTGGAAAGATAGTAAAGAATCTGCATACAGAGAGTACATTTGATGATTACGCAATTGAGACAAATATTGCCATGCCAGGGAGCTATCAGAAATATCAGTGTGATCGCCCCATTGTCACATCTACCATGGCCAGATCTGACTAAGCTCAGAGACAGGAACAAACTCGTGGAAAAACTAAACATCTTGACAAGATACATAAAGATGACCTACTTGGCACTGCTGATAGCATCTTCCATCAGAGAGGTCTCGTCATTAGGCAAACCTTTGTGGTCTCGGATATCCTTGACCAGAGACCTGCAACAGAGTTTAAACCATTGGAATCACTGACAGCTGAACCTCCACACAGCTGGACAAAGATGTTGTCTTGTGTCCTTTGGTCTAATGACTGAGTATATATTGTTGGTTATATACACGCTCTGGTATCAGTTAGTTTATGTAGTTCAGGTATATGACTATCAAACACAGACCACTTTTTCCTGATCATCTTCACATTCAAACACAATTTGCATTACAGTGGACTACGGATGAGTCCGTGTCTGTAGGGGAAAAATAAGATCGACTCATCCGTATCTCACTAAAGTACAGCTGAGATAACCACCACGTCAGGAAGTTGAAAAGCTTATACAAACATTATCATCTCACTAAAGACTACAAAACTAAAAATAGGCACTACTTATTTGGAGTGACCTATTGTCGACATTTTAATGGTTACTTCCCCTTATGCATTCTTTCATCAAGCATCAAATTTGATCTCTTCCATTCGTTTTCAGTGAGATCTACTTAGCTTTTGGTTGAATTTTAACACATTATTGACACCCGTTGTCATCGGCTGTTTAAAGTTTCACTGTCACGTAGACTTGCAATGTTCACCGCTTTCAATTCTGCCTCCTGAACATTCAACTCAACACGATCACCACACGCAGCTTCGTGGCCCTCCAACACTCCTCCCCACTGCTTCATGGTGTAAAACACTGCACATGTATTATACTCCATATTAGGCCTTTTTCAAGATGATAAACATTACATGCGATATGACTCTATCTGCGGACTGGGTGGGGAGGGTGCAGTACCTCACTGTTCTCATCTTGACTGCAATGGCTCAGTGAAAGTGTAACTAGGTCTAATCGGCCAAACCGCAAGCTATAAAATAAGAGAGTGGGGGAGGATTTTTATTTTTACCATCTCCTTGCCACCTACTAGTCCACTGACCATTACTGAGCCTACAGTGTCCTTTTTACATGGAGCCTCTAGTCTCTTACAGCTGGACTTCAAAAAATAACAAAATTTTGATTTTTTTCAATGTGAAGATGAATTTTTGAAAAGGAAGAAACTTTCACACTAGTTTACGTGTATGATCACAAGCACACTATATCGACAACTAGATGGCTCCTTCCCTTCCCAAACTTACTTGAATTCTTCAAACTGCAGGTAGCCGTCACCATTTGTATCATAGTATCTGAACATGTAGCGGCACCTCATCTCAGCAGGCAGACCTCCATGCTGTGTGCAGGGCTCCAGGGCTGCTAGTCCATGTAAAACATCTCGGTTGGTCAACATGTGGCGTTTGTGGGCATCAAAAGCTCTGGGGTAAATAGCTGTTTGTTAACGTTAGCCATAGATGATTCTAACATTCACATTGTTACAGCTGTCTCTCACTGAGCGATTCGCTTCTCTCACACAATAAGCCTTTTACCAAAAGCTCAGCCCAAGAGTCATATAAAACCACTTCCTTTCTCTGACAATCAAAATGGCAAAGTTTCCCCTGAGAACAAATATATCAAGTACCAAATTATCGCTTGTCAACCATCAAATTGCAAATGTAGCTGCCACTCACAAAACTGTCTTTTTGCTCTCTCTCAGCTTAAGCCAGAGTGAAGGGAACGAATTAGTCATGACTGCTGTAACACCTCCCATTCCCATATGGCTCACACAAGCCCATTCTCACCTCAGTCGGTGAGTGGCACAGATTTTGACCTGATAATGTGACGACATTTCACTCAGCTCATTGTCGGCAGCTTCTGGTCCTTCTGACATCAATCTGGCCATCCTTTCCTAACAATAACTAGCCACTGTCAGCCCAACTTTCCAACTTACAACCCAGAGAGACAGTTGAACAATCAATTTTAGGTTTCATTTCTCACCTGAACAGAGCAGCCACCGTGTCTGGCCGGGCTCCTTTCAGTGTTGTCATGTAATTGGAAAATGTGGTAAAGTTCATGTATTGACTAGGATGGCAATGTTCCATAAATTCCTGAAACAGCATCTCTTGCTCTGTCAACAAAGAGAGGCAACATATCAATGCGAATCATCACATAATCTATACCATAAATCTACAACAAAACCTATAAAAGGCTTACAGACTCAAAAACTACTGAATGTATCCATCTGAAATTTGGCACACAGAATTCTTGCATAAAGATCAGTATTTCTAATCATATAAAGCCGAAAAAGTTTACTGTTTGACGATATTCTAAAAGGCGATAATAATTCAGTAGTAAATTCATGAGAGAGTTTGATCTGAACAGTAATGTTCAAAACACTCAACACATTTTCTTTGAGTAACATTGAGTCTAATCATCCAAAATACCAATATGGAGGTGCTTTGTCATACACTTTAAGTCACAGGATAGTATCGGTTTGACTTTTATCATTTGAAAAAAATCTCCCACCAAGACCATGGGGTCTTCTCTAGTTGTAATCATAAAAACAGCACAGCACTGACCCTGCTTCTGGAAAACATACAAAACAATACTACCACAAAGCCATCACATAGTAAACTATCATCAGACTTGGATGAGGAAAAGAGAAAACTGTGACACACTCAACTGACATCTACACTGCAGCCAGCATTGCTTTCACACACTGTCTCTTTCAGCCTTTAGTGTCAGATCAGACTCTGTCTGCTACTAGTAAACTGTAGCCCAGTACTATCCTGTCGCAGAACCCCTAGCTATAGGTAAATAGCCCCACTGCCTTGTGGGTGTCTTGGGAAAGTCAAAGGCTAAGGGAGTAAACCCTGAAAGAAAATCCGGAATGGAGTCCCTAAGGCGGTTGGTCGGCTTTCTTCCCCACCTTCTGGCAACTCCTGCAGCTGCGCTGGTACCAAACTGTATTGGTTCATCCTTTCCTTTGGACCCTCCCAGCATGGCCGAGAGGGGGAACTTGACGTCTGGGCAGCCCAAGTTCTCCATACACCCCCGCCCAGGCTCTCTCTTTCAGCCTGACACCAGCAGCAAAGCACTTAGCAGACATAAATCTTAAATCTTCTACAATCTCCCACCCATAAGTTGAGGATGAGGACGGCCACATCCTTTCCCACACATTTTGTACTCGTATGTTGGATCTTTGTAAACATTTTACAGGTGGCAGTAAACACCTGGCTCAACAGGTGGCTATAAACAGCAAAGAGTTTACCTTTCTTCCCCAGCTTGGCCGATTTCACCAGAGCTTCGTGAGCGGACATCTGAGCAGTCTCTGCCGTGATGTCGTAGATTTCTGCCGCTAGTTCCCCCATAGTGGTCCCTGGCAAGGAGTTGCCTATCAGAGACACAGCTGGACTTAGCCGATTGCACAGAAAATGTCTTCACTAACTTGGTGATGGCAATTTGTGACTCATTATTCCTCATATGTGACTCATCACGACAGTTCAGTCCACAAGGTACACAGGGCGGTTTCGAGCAAATGGGGCAGAAAGGTCAAGGGAGGGTCAAATGGTCGAATTTTGGATTTTTGCACCAACCTATTCTTTAAGCATCACTGCATCATGTAAACATATCAAAACATGGAATTAAACTCGAAAACTAGGTAAAAATCACTTTAAAAACATAGGGTCCGTTGCTAAGGAGATATAACGCAAAACTTTGAAAGCGAATTTCTCACAATTTTGATTTCTTTCGACAACCGCATGCAATAGCTTTAGATGCTCATAACTCCATCAAATAACGTCACTGAGCAATGAAACTGGTGTCAAAGGATAGCTGAGAGATCACTCTTTCACACTGTATCAATAGCTCAATTTGCCCAAATGTACCCTGTGGACCAAACCGTCATATGTCACATATTGATCCACACTTTATAGCCAGAGTAACCATTGTCAGGGCAAAGTTTTCTTGTACATTATTTTTTCTTTATTGTCTAAGTCTACTAACTCAAAATCAGATGTCAACTTTTATGAATGTTTGCTCATCTTCTGCAGTGCAGTCCTAATCTGCTATCAAACAACTGACCAGGATACAATAATCACTCACAGAGAGCACTTTTCTGTGAAAATCATTGACTCACTTCCATAGACAGATAGATCTAACCAGATAACTAATAACTATCTGCTATTTGTCTTCCTATGAGCCATGAGTAACACTGTATTATAAGCCAATATGAAGGGTAAATTTGAAAAGGTTAATGCCAGCCAGGCAATTCCATATGTGATGGACTGACATTTCAGAAGATTTTTCGCCTTTTATCCACTCATATCTTTGACACCAGTCATGATGTAGAGTACAAATTTGCTGGATAGAGTATCTTATATAGACCTGCAATCAAGTGCAATTTGACGGAATTCCATTGAGTATTTGTGGACTTATGGATCCAAGGAGATTTTGTGATGGACTGACATTGTGTCAACCTGATCTTTTAGGTACCTGAGGACAGAGTCCAATTGCTCTGAAGTTTGAAGAGTGTAACGAATCATGTTAGTGCATGCGGGGTGTCGCGAATGTGTTGTGAGCGATGTTCAGTTGATCGTACTTGT
>JBCEWB010105492.1:0-11991 GCA_039654565.1 Peronia peronii | reverse complement strand
ATCGATTTTGAACTGCCAAGGGTTCTTTAACGTGCGTAATGTACACACGGGACCTCCGAAATATATTCGCTCTTATCAGAGAAGGCTAGATGTCGGCCTTCCCTACCCAGAGGAAGCCAGGGAGCCGTTGAGTCACTGAAAAAAAAAACCGCGTCCTTCCATCCCCCGATGAAAGGACACGCGAGTCGTGCGGAACCCGCAACCTCACCGACGTGAGTTGTTTTCACCTCTGAAGCAGACGCCGAACCACAGAGCCACTGCGCTCCCCCCCCCCCCTTTCTTCCTGATTACTTATTTCCATCGCCTCAGCAATCATTTCTTTGGGTTATTGAGCTCAACGCTCCACATCTGGCCTCTCAGATGGAGCAAAAACAAAAACAAAAACAAAAAAAACCCGACGAATAATAATAATAATTTAAAAGGAAAAAAAAAAAAAAAAGAAAACAAAAACTATGGCGATAGCGACAGCAATTAACAATAGAAACATAATCATACAGTCGTTTAAAAATAAGTTCAAAACTCTGAAACCTGAAAAAGACTTCTATTTTTGCTGAACATATGTTACTTTTAATTTCCTCTTAACACTTTGACACCCGCAAAAAAGGCCGAGACATTGATAGTAAAAAGCTGGCATGGGTAGGACTAGGAAAAGAGCACATGCTGTTAAGACCAGTTTGTTTGTTTGTTTGTTTATTTTTTTTTTTTGAGAGTGCAATCTTTTTTTTTAAATGGTGATTGGACTCTGAAAGTAGACAAGTAGATTAATTAATTACT
Organism: Peronia peronii; assembly: GCA_039654565.1. Classification (NCBI taxonomy): domain Eukaryota; kingdom Metazoa; phylum Mollusca; class Gastropoda; order Systellommatophora; family Onchidiidae; genus Peronia; species Peronia peronii. The sequence goes on along the minus strand of JBCEWB010105492.1, from coordinate 11,217 downwards.
GCAGTTATGCATTTCTTTATGTACGTGTGTATTTATTTGTTTATTTATTTATCTGTTTATCATTTATTTATTCATGTATTTGCATTCACTTTGGCTATGACATTGTCTGAAATCAAACGAAAAACCCTAATTTATCAAAAATTTTTACTTCCATTACTAACATATTAACTGTTTGCCTAGACCACTCACACATTAATTGTAACACCATACCAACGATGAAAAAGTGGCATGGAGAAGAGGGAAGGAGCATGGGACATTCACCTTTCACCGTGACATGCGGTATCCTATTTCAGGTCAAAGCACTCGGTCTGCCTTGATGGGCTGGTCTGTCTCGTTTGAGCTCTGTGCATGTCTCAGTCACATTGTGTCAGCGACCGTTCTTTATCAATATTACCATCGTCCTCTAAGCACTTGGCATTTTTGCAAGGCATTATAATTTATTATATCTTTCATTTGATTTGTATGCACCCACGCTTATGATTTCAACACCTAGATCTAATGTGCATTGAACTTGAAACAAAAAATATACTCGTTAAAAAAAAAAAAAAAAAGGATGTGACTTACGATGTACGTCTATTCATAAATCCAGATGTCGCTCTGGCATAGTCCGTGGTTATAAAAACGCCTTATCGTTGAAGACCTTATGGCGTGAAATAAAAGATTTATACTCGTGTTGCTTCTAGAGCTAGTAAAACATAGACCACACAATTGAACACTGCGGTACGGAAAACATCTGTGTCAGATCTTCTGTGTCAGATTTCATTACGGTTGACAAAGACTTATGTGAAGTGTGTAATCCGTTGTGTTAGCATAACATAATAGGCATCGAACATACTACAGACTAGTAGCTGTGTAAGAACAACGAAAGGCCTTACAATCAAGAAGAAGAGATAACTATATGGGATTAGCCGTAATATATTTGACGCAGCACGACATAAGTTAATATCATACATGGAAGATGTGTTGAGCAAATTGGATCCATATTGGGTTAAAACAACAACAACAACAACAACAACAACAACAACAACAACAAAAAACATTTGAGTCACGAAGAAAGGTTAATAAAGTAATAGAAAAAAAAAGTAATGACAAGGAAAAGTTCCAAATCTACGTGTGAAATCATATAAAAATGTGCCTATGTCCTCTGTGAATCATAACATTATGCATTTGTACTGATCTTTCATGACGTTAGCTCCACTATATACCAGTACATTTCATAATAAAGCAAAGTTCAACTACATGCTCTCATTATCGTCACTTGAGCTTCAACGACGTTAGTAATTAAAAGCAATCTGTTAGAAAAACAAAACAAAACAAAAACAAGAAACCTCTTCCTTTGTACGTTGATTTATTGTTTCTAGGAGCGTGATCTCATATTACTGAGTAATGCAGGGTGGGAAAGAAACTTACCAACTCTTCTTTGTTTCTTATTCCTTGACCTCTGCCGATGTCGTAGGGGCACTTGTGAAACTGAGACCATCAACCTTCGCCAAACCTCTCTGTCTTCTGACGCTCTCTGTGATTCAGCTAAGTCCATTCCTGTCCATTTTCGGATATTGTCTTTCCATCTTTTCTTTTGTTTGGCTTGTCTGAAACTACCTTTTACTGGGCTTAGAAAAATTGCATTTATTTATTTATTATCATTATTATTATTTTTGCAAGGCTTGACAAAGCGAGACACATAACTATACAACTTCAGTTTCCTCATCACAGTGGGAGATATGGTGAGATTCTATAGCTTCCTGGATCCTATTGTTTAGCTCTTTGTTCGTAGAATGGTCTATGGGAAATAAGCTTTTGTTGAAAAATCGCCATATCTCTGCTCAACGCTTTTTATACATTAAGCCGATGTCGGTACCGAATTTTCATCAAAAAAATATTGACATATAACTAAGATATTCCTTTCTACTTTCAGGAGATACGCAAAACTGTCTTTGGGCTGGAGAGTCGGTTGAACGGCCTTTATCGAGTCATTGACGAGAATGTGGAAAATGCTCGCGGGGATCTCAGGAATTTGATAGTCAGACTCTGCTTTGACAACAAACTGATTTGTTAAAAATAGGAGTCTCTCGATATAATTATAATAAACACGTATCAACAACAACTGTCTTGTTTTACTATCTTTTTGTTAACATTAGAAATCCCTTACACATTTTTATAACTGATTTTCATTTGGAAACTTAAATATATATGATATAAAGGGTGTACATTGTAATTTAAGGAACACTGATAACTCAATTTTCAAACTGTCAAAATGTGATGATTAAATGAAACAAAGAGCCCATTTTTGTAGTTGCAATGATGCACTTAAAATTTACGTATCTGGACGCGTGATGTATGAACAAGTGCATTACTTACAACTTAAATTTATATGTATTCAGTAATGCTCAGTTCTGTAGGACAATCGAAGGTCCTACCAAGTTTGTGGTATACCATGATCAACCTTAATCTAAAGTACATGCTTTGTTTAATGATGCAAACAAAACCTCCGCGTGAACATACACCAAAATATCATATTAACATTTGCAGTTTTGCTTTGTTGGTCTAATAAGGAGCCAAAGATGTTCACCAGGAATGTCATTTATTTTTCATGCATTAATTTTTCATATTTTGTAGTTGTTGTTTTTTTTTTTTCACATATTGAGTTAGTTACCGATTAATAATCTATGTGTTATTCTCCGAGACATTTTTCGAAAAAAAAAAAAAAAAAGTAAAAAGATCAAAAGAATAATAATGAGCTGCCTACTATGAGTTCTTTTGGCTCTGTAGCATGGTGGTGTAAAGAGAAGAAACACTTTTTTTTTCTTTCAAATTCTTTATTATCATTAGTATTTTTTTTAGGAACCTGATAATAATGCATCCAGCTTCAGAATATGTTTACTTGTTGTAGCAGGGAGTATTTTGACTGTCGTGTACTATTTTTGAGGTTGTACATTGCTTTGTAACTTGTTAAACGTCTGAAGATTAACTGTAGGCCTATATTTTTCTGTCTTGTACCCATAGCTTCATAGCGATCCCGGCCATCGTCCTAGTCCATAACCATCGTCACATCCATAACTATAACAGCAGCACCATTGACTGACAGGACTTAGATTTAGCTATAGAAGTCCAGTGTTCAAATATGTTACAAGAGCTGTCCGTTGTGGAAATTGGTACAGGGTAGTGCACAATTCACAGGTTTTTGGCTGTTGTGCCTTCACGTCCCTCGTGATCCCAGAACTTTGTATTTTTCTTTTATACACTTTCGATTTGGGAAAACATAGTGAGCCGCTGCTTCCCTCTATGCCCTACCAACGTGGAAAAACACCGCCAAATTGTCCTAGTTTTCTCTCATAAGCGCGATAGAAATAAAAAAAAAAGCAATGACTGCTAAAGATCGGACATGATCAATGACCAGATTTCAGGGTAGGTTGAGCCATTTTGGAAAGTCGGAAGTACAGTTTGGTAAAATATCTCTAGCAATTTTATTACTTGGAAAGCTAATCAAAAAAGTTCCATTACTATCATTCTACTCAGCCCAGGTTCTTGCTTCCAGTGGACAGTTTTCCTGTTCATTCCTCGGTAATTTTCATTTGTAAATAAATAAGTAACCAGTAAGAATTCAATGTTGTATCTCTTTGTTCATTTTCAATGTCAATTTAGTCTTTGCGTGTCGTAGATGAAACTTCTCTCTGTTGCAATGAGGTAACATTAATGTATTGACCTAAACTTTACACATCTGTTCCATGCCTGTAAATTACTATTAGTTTTCCTAATTTCTCTCCAGATGCATTTGTTTTTAAAGCTTTCTTTCTTTTTTTTTTTTTTCATTAAAGGAATACACATCACTTTCCATTGTCTGTGTAATTTAACTTTTTGTATCTTTGTATCATATGATTTAATTATAAGGCCTACATCATGACTAAGAACAAAACAAAAACAAAAAAAAAGAAAGATATGTAGAAAGACAGAAAGACAGGAAGAAAGAGAATGAAACAAGCACAAAACCAAAGACAAAATAGAAAAAAGAAAGAAAAAAAGAAAGAGAAGAACGATAGAAAGAAAGCAGAAAAAGAAAGATAGAAAAAAAGAGAAACAAAGAAAGAAAAGGAAAAAAGAAAGAAGAAAGGAAGAAAAAAGACAAAATGAGGAAGGAAAGAAAGAACGAACGAAAGAAAGAATGACAGAAAGACAGAAAGAAAGAAAGAACGAAAGATAGACAGAAAATGAAAAAAAGAAAGAAAGAAAGAAAGAAGTTGAACTCTTTGGTAAGGAAAAGCAGAGTAAACAAAATACCTCATTTTGTTTTTAAATTTTAATACTAGGCGTCAGCAACATGACCTTGACTTTGATCTTTCTTTCAAAAATCATAAAAATTCGACCTCAAAAATTATTCTCTTCAAACTGAACGTGAAACTGAAGTCGATAATCATACTATTAAGGTGGAAAACCTACAGTTTAAAAAAACAAAACAAAATCCCGCAAAAACAAACACCTGCCTTCATCTTCATCACAGAAATGACTCATACAAGCTCAATATTCAGACCAGAGATTCCAAGCCTTGGCAGGGGGTGGTGTGTGTGTGTATGTGGGGGCGAGAGGGGGGGGGGGGTATCATGTAGCCTTGCTAGAAGTTGCCTGGAATAAAACTGATCTCAACAATTACATTTTTTCTGCCCTTAAATATTTTTTTGTTTCTGTTTCAGTGAAACAAACAAACAAACAAACAATCAAACAAGTAGAAAACGTGTATCACAGTGACTCAATATCATTAAAGGACATTGGTCTGCTAATAAATAATTACAAGACTCTTGAATAAATGTTTTGTCAGATGTTTCTTTCTCTTATCCATCACAGAAAATAAAACATGAATCACACTGTTGACAGTAAGGAGGGGGGGGGGGGGGTATGGAAGGGAGGGGAAGTATGACAAGCAAGCTCGTGCTCGTGTATCGCGAGTAATGTTAGGAACCACTGATTTAGATTTGGATAAAATAATTCAGATTTGCCATTCTAAAAATATTCATTTTATACACTGAATGGTCTGGAAAAAAAAAAAAGAAAGAAAAGCAACAGGCTAACGATGAATCCCATTTGCACAATGCAGTTATGCACACCGAGCACGTTTTTATTTATTTTCATTTTGATGCAAGATTTGTTCGGTGCACAGATGCGCAAAATTTTGATTATAACAAATAAATTTCATAAAATCTTTGGAAACAGAAAAGATAGGAAGCCGAAGTTAACAACACTGGAAAGGCTAAACAGTCTACTATCTACTGTATTTATCAACCGTTATTGATTCATGTCACTGATGATAGATAGCTTGAATCATTTTCAGAGTGTCTTGGTTAGGAGACAGTCCTTAAAAAAAAATAATAAAGCTGCCCAAAATAGTTAGTGGCATCTATGGTGGTATATATCACAGGAACCAGTGGAGATGCCAAGTCGAATTTAGTACCATTGAAACTTCAGTTTCTACTCTATATTAACTGTCAGGGGTTCATGCCACAGAAAGTAGAAAGGCCCCTTTCTCAGTTTCTCTGTCTAACAGGAAATAGTCCAACACCGGATAGAAAATAGCGGTTTCTGTGGATCTTTAATGGCACTAGAACCAGAAAGGATCTTTATCAACTTGGTACCATCGGAAAGATTGAAAACTCATCTTTCTATTGTACTATGAGACGTCAAGGCTCATGATGATCCTCAGCTACGAATTATGAAATAATTTTTCTCAAATCAGAAGAGATGCGAAGTCGAGCATTGTATCAGTTAAAATCTTAAAAAGTTATCTTTAAGTGGTGCCATCAGATATATCAAGGGCTCGTGTCACTGGAGGTAGCTAGCCTTAGCCACGTTCTCAGTCTCTCTGTAAAAGAGATAGTCTTCATTGTCATAGAAAAAGATGGGAATTACTGAAGATCTTTGATGACATACATCTCTGGAACCAGAAAAAAAAATGGAGTCGACTCGATAGCAGCGGAAAACTTGAAAGGTCCTCTTTCGACTGGACTGAAAGCCTCAAGGCCTCATCCAGCTCATCATGCCTTTGGGGGTAGATAACGTGAGACATTTCCTCAGTGTCTCTTTGTGGATGGCCTTCATACACACTGCCAGGAATGGCGGCTATGGCGACCTTTCATGGCATATATCTCTTTAACCAGAAGTCGTTCTTGGTAAAGATGGAAGAAGCCTGAAGGATCCTCTTTCTACTATTTTGTCGTTAGGGGCTCATGGTAGCTTACTATAGGTAAACGACGTGAACCACTTTCTCGGTATCTGTGTTGGTGACAGTCTTCAAATATATAACAAGAAATAGCTGTTTATGAGCATCTTTGGTAGTCTGCTATATATCCCTGGAACTAGAAGAGATAGAGGTAGAACTTTGCAGTATTGGAAATTTAGAGAGATCGTGTCTTTACTGCACTACATGTATTAGCCATCAATAGCTCAAGCCATTAGAGGTTCTAGCGTTAGCCATGTCCTCACCGTCCTTGTATAGGAGACAGTAATCAAATACATAACTTTGAACAGCGGTTTTAAAGCATCTTTGGTTGGATATATTTCTGGAACCGAGGAAAAACGAAATGGAACTTGGTACCAATAGAAAGCTTGAAAGTCCTCTTTCTACCGTAAGTTACTGTTAGCCGTCAAAGATCACGTGACTAGAATTAAAGCGCTTAAGCCAGTTACTGGGTGTTTTGGTGTAGGAAATAGCCTTCAAATAGATAGAAGGGAAAAGCGATTACTGTGCATCTTTGATGGAGCCGGAAGAGATATAACGTTAACTTGGTGCTATTGTAAAACTTTGAGAGATCATGTTTCTACTGTCGGCCTACTGTGTGCGTCAGGTGCTCATGTCACTGGAGGTAGACACCCAGACGTGAAGTAACAGTTTGTGAATATCTTTGGTGGTATATTAATTGTCATGATTGTACGTGCGTTATCTTTAGTTTTGTCTAAATTTAAAACAAAAATTATTGTGATAGTTTCTATGGGATGAACTGATACAGCATTCTTTTTGCTGAGAGTAGATGTGAGTACCTAGCGTCCTTACTTAAACAAAACAAACAAAACAAAAACAAGAAAAGAAATGTGTTCTTACGATTGACAAGTCCATTGTATGTTAAAATGTTTCAGTGTGTAGCCGATGTGTGCGTAAACTACAGGCCTAATAGCCTGCGGGATATTACTATGTAAGAAAAGCAATACTCGAATGGGTGCCATAATTATTTTTGTAAGCTCAGATTGTATTTTCTAAATGGGTATTGATTAGGCGGGTGGGGGGGGGGGGGGGGGGAATAGATGTCTTCTCCCCCCTTCTCCCTAGACAAAATAAAACAATGAAATCTCGAGCGGCGAAACTCCTTCGCTTAGGCCCTTACAAAGTATGCTTAATATGGGATGGAACAATCGCTGAAAATTTGAATGGTTCCAGTTTACGGGTGAATTCAGAGGTGAATTGGAGGATCGTTGTTTATTGCATTGTTTGAGATAAGACATTTTATTATTTTATCCGACGATGGACTTAAAACAACAACAACAAAAATGAAAGAAGCTGTGAATTTCTCTGAAGGCAGGACATATTACATTTCTTAGACTAAAGCTCATGCCGTGATTTACTAAAGATTTCTTGAGAGATATTATAGTACTTTTGTAAACTAGGTGAACACTCGACAAAGCCGTAAAACTTTCAGAGTGATATCAATCAGCTGACGGCACGTCACAGTGCTGTAGGCTGTGCAGTTATGCAAGGCTCTCTATCTTTGTGCACGGGACAAATCACAGGTCTATTTATAGAAACCTTGCCGGTTTGTCCATTGTGTAAAAGCTAGAATGTTTATTACGCATGTTATTATGTTTTTACACATAGTAAAAATTAACATCCTTTATATGCTTGAACGACTAACTTTAGAACTAGTACTTATAAATAAATAAAAAACTGAAGCATAGGACATATCCAGGTCGTTGTGACGTAATCAAAGTTAGCCGACATTGTGCAAAACTTGGCGTGAATACAACCTCGTTTTCGCTTGTCACACGCCGCAAACAAAAACATCAACAAACATTGCAGGGTCACGGCTAGCCTAGTCCATTCCCACTTGTTTCATCAAAAGACAAAGTTATCAACAGAAGTTGATTTGGAAACGTTTTGCAAGAGGAATATCGAGCCTATAGTTTCAGATTTTTAGCAGTCATCATGAAGTTCAAGTTCAAGGAAGAACATACATTTGGTAAGTCGACACAGCCATGACAAGCTCGTGCTCTTGTTCAACGGGCGTAACACAGTAGATCTATAGAATCTATAGATTCTATATAGAATCCAGATCTAATTTGCAAATGAAACGTGTCAGAAATGATCCGAAGTCCCACGACAATCTCTGACTTTTCCAACAGAGCACAAAACCCATGCTGATCACATTAGTATTAGCCTACATACAAAAGTTTGTAAGGAAGCATTGACCGTTGTAAATTAGATCTAGATCTAGAGAAATCCGTCGCTTACCATTATAGGACTGAAGGGTCAGTGCGTCACGTCGGGTCTTCGCGTCACCTATGTCCGCATCATGTCAGACTGTACCAATGTGAACTAAAATTGGCTGATCTCAGTAGCTCTGTGGTCAAAAGAAACATACCAATTTTGGTGCAAATTGGTACAGTCTGACATGATGCGGACATAGGTAAAGCGAAGACCCGACATGACGCACTGACCCTCCAGTCCTAGATAGGTCTAGATCTAGAGTCAGATGTCTAGATCTGATAATTATTTGGGATAGATCTAGGCCGAAAGGCTATGACAGCCCAGAATCTCAGGGAACGTAGCAATCAGTCTCGAGAGCAAGACATAGATGTAGATTTACTGTAAATTATATTAAAAACAGCCACAGAGTATTGGTGCTGATAGCACAACTAATTAAATCTCATAGTAAAAGGGAACACATTTGCCTCAGAAATGATTGAGTCTGATGTCACATTTTTTCAAGGCTGTCGCAATTCCCACACAGGTCTGTTCAGTGTTATTTTGCTATCGGGACATAAGTTTGTTTGCCTGAGTGTTACTAACTGTTACAGGTTTACTGAGTATCCTAGCGGGACCAGTTTTCTTTGCATTGAGCATACTGACAGAAAACAGACCAAGCATGAATAAAAATATGGGAATTAAAGAAGAATTTTTAGTTACATTGGGAGGATGCATCATTGATAGATCCTACCACGATGTTTTGTGGTCAGAATGAGCTGATGTGATGGCCTACTTAGCCTCCACATGAACGGATTAGATCCAGAGCATAGCATACTATAGTAACAGGCCATAGCAAGCGGAAAACAATAGTTTGGGTTAAGGCCATCGCTGCTTCGCGTCTCGCCGCGTGACCAAATGCGAGAGTGGGTGGCACTGGCGCTACAAATGTTTTGCAATGTACTGCTTTCGTTTTCAGATTAGTCTAGGTATCGTCTGCTAGCGCTAAGCAATGAAACTTGTTTTTTTTTTTTTTCTAAAAGCATTATGTAGACCTTCGCATTCTAGTCCAACAATTATGCATGAGTATGCGTACATGGATCACATTGCAAGAGAGTTGATGAGCGAGAGAGAGAGAGGTGTTCATACAATTCCATCTTTTACAAGGTAAACATGGTTTCCTGGAAGAAATAATTAGCTACAACAACATGAAATCTACATTTCAGTTACCATCATATTTGATTCAAATTTCTCATTCCTATACAACATAGTACATTCAACCCTTTGCCAGAGGAAAAAAGAAATAAAACAATCAAAACATAACAACAAACTGCAACATAAGAGAGCAAGAAACAGAGGAAGGATGGAGGAGGAAGGGGAAGAGATACTGAAGAATAAATGAAAGAAGAATTGTAAACACTTCATCAGTGAAAACTGATTAAAAACATTTACTGACAGTAAACAGAATATAAAGACAGGACAGAGCAATCAATATCCACAATAGCCTGCTTTATTTCTTACCTTAGTATCTTGGAGTCTTCCCATCAGTTCTGGATGCAATGGTGAGACAGTATCTTTTGAAGAAAATGTTTGCCAAACGCATCAATGGTTGTTCTCCTAGGACAATATTGAGTCCAAAGATATCAGGGAAATGTTTCCAGACCTTAACAAATCTGTTCCTGCACATGTTCTCTGGTGATTTGGTGAAGAGGATGTAAGACTTTCAAGATATGTTCTAACATCTTCTGTGAACTCACTAGCCTCTCCTCTAACTTCTTTATGCTTTAAAGCAATATATCCACCGACGTAGAGTTAACTGAGTCTCTCATCATAGCTAACTGAATACTGTAGGTCTGTAGGTCTATGAGAATGTTAGTATAGTACGCTATGAGTTGCACCATCGCTAGAATATGCATAGAAAAAAAAAAATCCTGAATCTGGTGTTTTTCTTAAAACATTGTACAGTGCAAAATGTAGCTAAAGAAATAGACATTGCCTGAGATGTTCAGACATAAGCTTTGGAGTATTTTTCCAGGAATTCAGCTTTGACTTCTCTCTGCTTTATGTGATTTGCCACTTTGACCGGCTGCAACAACAAGCTATCAACTGTCTGACATCGAATAATACGCATGACTGTTTACGGACGATTACAGACTGATTCTATCACTAAATAAATAACAAGAACAGCAAAGAATCGGTTTACGACTAGGCAACGTGTTTGCTGTAAATCGTGCAAAAATGCTGTTAGCAGCTCAAATTTATGTGCTCGTATTTTTTGTTCTTCCCACTGCACTCCTCTCTTGTTTCAAAACTCACGCATTTTCTGACATACTTTTCCTTCGCCTCCCTCCGACTCTTTTTCTATCGTTTTTAGTCTTTTCACCCTCCTGTCTATCCTCACCCTCCTGTCTATCCTCACCCTCCTCTCTGTCCTCATCCTCCTCTTTGTCTTTACCCTCCTCTCTGTCCTCACCCTCCTCTCTACCCTCACCCTCTTCTCTGTCCTCACCCTCCTCTCTACCCTCACCCTCCTCTCTGTCCTCACCCTCCTCTCTCTCCTCGTCCTCCTCTTTGCCCCCACCCTCCTCTGTGTCCTCACCCTCCTCTCTACCCTCATCCTCCTCTTTGCCCTCACCCTCCTCTCTGTCCTCATCCTCCTCTTTGCCCTCACCATCCTCTCTGTCCTCACCTTCCTGTCTGTCCTCACCCTCCTCTCTACCCTCACCCTCCTCTCTGTCCTCACCCTCCCCTCTATCCTCAACCTCCTCCCTGTCATCAAC
>JBCEWB010105481.1:0-11991 GCA_039654565.1 Peronia peronii | reverse complement strand
AGATAGATAGATAGATAGATAGATAGATAGATAGATAGATAGATAGATAGATAGATAGATAGATAGATAGACAGAAATGTTGTTTTTTTTTATTAGCAATGTTCTTGTTCGGGCCTTTCCCATTGCTAACATTGCAATAACGAGAGATACTCGCAATAACAAGAGATACTCCGGTACATGTATTATAACGCAGATCTAAGCACATTCCTAGACACAAAGACTAATCGCTTGTGTATTATTCTCCCATCCCTTGATTATATTAAACTGCAGCACAAGTTCTTCAATAGAACATTTTGAACGATGTAGTCTTTGTACGAAGATGGGGTCATCGCGTCTGTACCTGTTTATAGTCTGTATCTAACCTCTAAATGCAGAGCCAGTCGGATTATTATAGAACATATTTTCGCTTGTTGCTTTTATTTTTAAGTGGCTAATTTCAAATGCTCTTCTGGAGTAAAAAATGATCATGCCTTCTGTGTTTCTTAGTTTGGCTTTGATTTGTTTTGTTTTAAACTTGTACAATAATATCTATTCCCCAAACATGCTTCATTTCTTTAAAGGTTCCATAAGATTCCAACACTTGCTGTTATTCTGTTGTTTGAGATAAGTACCACGGTTTTCTTTGTCTGTCTTTTTGTTTGGGTTCCTCTTTGTTTGTACCGTTGCCATCACGACAAGAGATACTCGGCATCACAACACTTACATAAATGCTGAACTGGGTGACCCTGGGTATCCCGGGTGCTGCCATGCACGAAGTGCCCATTTGAATCTTTAAAATCCTCTATCTCTACAAGAGGTCCCTGTCAGATTTAGATAAAACCTTATAGACGTAAGAGTCCATATTCCCATCCCACAGGGTTACATACGAGCAACAATTCTAAGCAGGCATGGAGGAAGAGAAAGGAGAAGAGGTGAGAGCAGAATTCAAGGCTAAGGAATAAAGAGTGAGATGAAAAATAATGCTGAGATGCTGATGTTGGCAAGAAATATCCCCAAAATACCCCGACATATACCACACAGGGCAATTTGTTTCCGCCTTTTGGAACCCTGTCCTTGCTAGTAATTTCTTTTCTACGCTCTCTAGATTCATATTGTTCTGGAGATCGTACAATGGGAGATCGTTGTGCTCAATCCTATTACTTCCCTTTACTAGACAAGAGAGGGATTGAACAAGCAGTGTAAAGAGGGGAAAAAAAACAACAACACTTTTGCGCCCTTCACCTGACACATATAACATGTAAAAAATCCAAAAAAAAAAAAATAAATAAAAAATTATAGTACATGTATAAAGAGAATGTTTTCCTCTTATTGTTATAATTTTATCAAATTTTTTGGCGATCAGTCTTTCGAATGACAAGAAGTAAAGGGATTTTTTCCTCTTTACACTGCTTGCTAAACACCTCTTTTGCTTGGCAAAGGGAAATAATAGGGCTGGTCAAAATGATCTCCCTTTACACGAGTCCCTCTTTTGGGAGGAGCAGATAATCTGCGAAACGATCTTCCATTGATGATGTTTATGATGTTTCACTGTTTTTATTGTTATTGCATTTTTCTCTCCAAATTACAAAGAAGGAAAACTCCCGTAATTCTGCGTATCTTGTTCTATGTCATCCTGAGATGAATGTTTTAATATAATATGCTCATGGATGGAGGGAAATATGACTTTGATCAATAGATGGAATATAACATCAATCTCTCGCCGATGGATGGGCGTATACAATTACGTGTAACCACTGAACACTTTTGTCTGTGCAGCTCAAGTTATTTATAGATTCAGACAAAGTCAAGGAGACCGTGTTTCTAGAACTGAGCAAAGCATGCTGTTGTTACATCTTCCTCAACTCTAAGAGCAAGTTCTGTACTGAGTGACAGAATCTTTGTTTGTCTCATGGGGATTTTTGTATAACATGCTGTGAGCTCACAGCTTTGCCAAGTATTCAAGCACTACATATCTACCGGTCAGTCTGACCCCTATTTCACCACAACAGCTAAGGCCCCGACTGACATCACAATCTCAATCAAGAGTAGATGAAGAAAAATCCGAATATTTCAGAGCTCTCCCCTTCACATATGGCCTGATCGATACAGTCTCTGCCAAGTATCACGCCCTCTCAGATTTCTATTATTCAAAGAGCGTTGAAGATTTCGATACTTATCGATCACCAGGACTGTAATAACATGTTCACTGCTATGACCTCTGAGCTTTCCTTATAGTTCTACTATGACTTTCGTGTTACGTTCAGTGGCGTTTTGTTCCTGTTGAAAATCAAATGACCGTAATCTCTTTCTGAGAGTTGAAAAATTCTCAGTGACCAGAATGTTGGAGTTTTCGTTTTTAATCGATCCAAATGGTTTTTCGGAATCAACTGGTCTTAGTTCTTGTAGTTAACAGGACAAGAATTTTCTTCTGAGCACAGAAAGTACAAAACATGCTCCTTTTTTCAATTCTCGACCTTATACTTTGTCAGAACTTAAAAGTGCAAAAGACGAAAGCCCATCGCCAACATTCTCCAGCGCATTCTCTCCTTGGTTAAATTCGATCTTTTTATGAAAATCTTTGTGTGTGCTCGACATATCGCTAGGCTGGAAATGAAGAAGTCTTAGTGATCGCATATCAGGCTGAAATGTATCGCAGCGAAAAGACGTTACTGGCGCTGTGATCTTGTCGATCAGTATCAAAAACAAATTTTAAAAGGAACGGACATAGCTAAACAAGAACAAAGTTAATGGAGAGCTCAGACTCTATAGCTATAATTAAATTGTCAATATGTTGCATCGCCGAGGGCTGAAACTATGAACTAAGAAACTAGATATTGAGTAGGAATGGTCTGTCCATCATCAGGGTCTGCAGTAGAGAAAAAGAGCGATACCTTACCCTATCTACCAGTCTAGCACATTGTTCAAGGTTGAAGAATTGTGGTTATAATGATTTCATGAATAATCTCTACTCTTTCTGAAATTCAGGTCATTTGAAAATAATAAATAATAATAATAATGGAGTGCATTTATATAGCGCCCAATCCCAATAAATAGCCCCAGGTGCTTTACAGAAAAGTAAAATAAATCCAATAAAATGTAGACAAAGGCACTTTACAAATACAGTGCCATCACGCACGCGCACACACATGTCCATACCCAGAAACACATCAGTTTGCACTAACATAAACACATATGAACACATACACTATGATTTCAGGTGAATTTTAAACAAATATGTTTTGAGGCTAGTCTTAAATTCTTTTACAGAGTTTAGGGCCCTCAAAGAGTTTGGAAGAGAGTTCCACACGATTGGGGCATAGTTGGCGAATGCTCTTTCTCCAACTTTTTTCTTTGGATTAGGTGGCATACTTAATAGCACTTCATCACATGATCTTTTTGACCGAGGTGGTATGTACTGGTGGATTAGGTCTTGGAGATATTGTGGTGATGTTTTGTTTAAACACTTAAAGCACACAATGGAATTTTGTATTTAATTCTGGCTTTTACTGGTAACCAGTGTAGTTCAACCAACATAAGGGCAATGTGCTCTCGACTCGATTTTCGTAAGACGAGCCGTGCAGCTTTGTTTTGAAAAAGCTGTAATTTGTTTAGTCTCATTACTTAGATTTGACAGCAGAGCATTGCAATAATCTAATCTCGAAAAACTGAATGCCGAAATAAGAATTTTAAGACAAGTCTCGCTTAACAGATGTGAGATTTGTCCTATTCTACGCAGTTTACAATACATTTGCTTACAGAGATGGTTTAATTGATGACCCATTGACAACGTGCGATCAAAATAAACTCCCACATTTTTAGCCTTTTCACTGAAACCAACAATTTCTGTACTGTTTAGATGTATGTGATCTATAGCAGCAGCCTCCATGGTTCTATTTGTGTTAACAAGTAATATTTCTGTCTCATCACTGTTCGTTTTAGTTTGTTACTGATCATCCAGTTGTTGATATCAAGAATACAGCTTTCGACTGCTTTTATTAGGGATGGAACATTTGATGGAACAACGGACAGATACAGGTGAGTGTCGTCTGCATACATGTGATAACTAAAGCCGTGCATTTGTATGAATGAACTCAGTGGCTTTGTGTACATTGTATATAACACTGGGCCCAACACAGAACCTTGTGGAAACCCAGATTTTAGGTCAAACACAGCAAATGTTTCTCCTTCTAGTGAAACCTTTTGTTTTCAGTCACACAAATGTGAGTGAAACCATCTCAGGACAGATCCCGACAAACCATAAGATGAATAGAGACGTTCAAGTAAAATTGAGTAGTCGATTGTGTCGAATGCAGCACAAAGGTCTAAAAGTGCAAGTATGGATACTTTTCCATTGTCTGCAGCACATAATAGGTCACTGTGGATTTTCAAAAGTGCGGTTTCTGTGTTATAATATTCTCTATAAGCTGACTGGTAAGGATCAAATAAATTATTCATTCTTAAATGAGCTTTTAGATGAGTTACAACTACTTTCTGTAATATTTTGGACAGCAATGGAAGGTTCGACATCGGTCTGTAACTTTTAAGGTCTTCAATGGGTAAACTAGCTTCCTTCCTGTGATTTGTTCCTGTCACGCACTCATATAGATCTACACGCATGAACAGCGACAAACTGAATATTATACCTGCACAGTAATACATTTATTCACCCACTCGCATCTTAATAATTCGAGTTACTGAGCACGCACACACACACACACACATACACACATACACACACACGCACACACACACATATATACACACACATACACACACACACACCGCAAATGTTCAAGTCCGAGTGGCAAAACAGATCTCATCTCCACTTTGTAAACCAGGGGTTCCCAGTTCCCAACCGGTCGGTTACGACATCTTCGGCAGGGGGATCGCGCAGTCTTGTTAGAGGTAGCTTGGGATAAAGCTGTGAATCAAAGTTGGACCAAGATTGTGATTCTAGTTTGCAAAAAAGTAAGGCTTATAGGAATCTTGAAAAAATTTCGGTTTAGACGTTTCTTTCCATCTCCATCATAGGTTATAAAAATGTCAGACAGCGATGGTAGGGGGTCGCGTGGGTTTCAAGCTTTTGAGTAAGGGGTTACGAATGCAACAGCGTTGGAAACCACTGCTTTAAACCATTACTTTGGTGCCAGAGCCGTTTCTCAGAGTCCTTGAGCTGCCCTGTTATCTCACGCCGGCTATTCTTCTCTCCGGTTATAGTTCTCGCCGACTATTGTCCTCACTGTTGATTCGTAGGTCTCCGTCTTGTCGAGCCTCTCACCTTCAGGTCAGACATCAGGACTTGACCGAAGAAATGTCAAGGGCCCATCTGATCAACGATTCTCTCCTTTTATTGTACATTGGAATTCTGTTCGAAAAAAAAAAAAATCACAGTGTCGTCCTAACATAATACATATATTCATAATATGTAATCCTAATAGTTTTTAAGACACAGGACAACTTTGGAAAGAATATGACAATATACCTCTAAGGCAATGATCAACATCGGCAACTATACTGTGAGACTGTTTAATATCGTACAAATATCAACAGAATATTTTCATCAATAAAGTCTGTACTTTGTCATCCTTTTATTTGAATTACTCAGAATTTCATTAAATGGTCAGTTTTATCGCGTTTAACTCTATTACATATGATATTTGTCACACTGGATTATAGGCTGTCATTGCATAACTTGTCATTTATTTCTTGATTAAACATGAATATTATTCCTACTATCAATGGAAACTCTGCCAATCCAGCAGTTTCTCCTGACATTTTTAAGGTCAAGCTATCGACAACTGACACTTCCTTGATCTCATATATAACAGCCCTTGACCTGTTGACGAGTTTGTAAGGACGATCATGGAAATGTCATGCAGTAAACATTGACATGACGGGTGTTGTGTTGTATCGATGGTCTTCCACGGCCAAATGAAATTAGCGAGAAATTGGCTTATATGGAGCATACTTTAATTCTGTGACACATGGAACTCATTGAATAAGTTAATTGAGCATATTACGTATATGAGCAAGTGAACAAGACTGGACTCTGTTGTGACGCACAACCCGTAAAATATTTCTTGAATTCATGAATATTCATCAGACCTTTAAAAAAAAATTGAACTAGATAGTTCAGAGAATCAAATACAATTAATTCTGTCCTATTGCCTTACAAGTCAAAGATGTAAATGTTCTAATTAAACTGGAGGAAGGGGTGAATGAAGTATAGACTGCTTTTATTTAACTTTGAATGACAAGTGATATCTATGTGACGATGAAGATATGAAAAGCTTTAATTTATTGCCCATACAAGTACCAGTTAACTGCTTGTAGTGTTTCAATGTCGCATTCTGTCTCCATGGATCAGCGAGTTCAAAGAATTTTATATGGATACATACATCTACGACCGTCAGTGAAGCTGTTGCCGAGTCAAAACTCACTCAGAGCAAGTGATATATTCTGGTCACGTCAAACGCTCGCCATTATGATTCGCCGCAATTTAGATACTCCTGTCCTCATGTAACTCATAGTGGAACCAATGGATGACCTACAGCCTGCAGGGACTTTGTTAGTGACAATCTCAATAATCCATATTCATGAACGTCTTACTCTGCACTTTCACATTATTGAGCTGGGAGGGGAAAAGCCATGCATCAATGTCAGAAACCAGGCCTCTGGTGAAAATTCATGTCGGTCATTTGACAGATTAACAGGCGTATTGACTTCATGAAATGAAAGGTATCCTCAGCTACAACAGTTGACCTCTGGACAATAGGACTCGGGCGATGGATATCATTGCTCTGTATCATGAGTGGTCCAGCTTGTCATAGGAGAAACGGACTAGTGGGAGGAAAGCGATTACTTCCCTATGGCAAAACAGTATTTTTTTTTAATTCAACATAGTTTAATTATTTCCTTTCCTATTCTAGTATATTTTCCACAACATTGAAAGACAACTTATGCATTCATTCTTTCTCTAAACCATCGTTTCGCTCAAAGCTGTTCTATTTACTGGAAAGGCTCGGTGTCAGAATTCAATGCAAGAATAGGTTAAGAGTATAATCTATGGTCTACTATCTCCGCCAGCTGACGTAACCTAATAAAGTAATTAGGTCAAGTATTGACATACTGGACCTCTTGGTTGGTATGTCTTTAATACATCAATGATCATGAACTACCTATTCCCAGTCGTTACGTAAGCTGGTTATATCACATTGGGGCTATTTTTCACGTCAGCTGAAATCGATTCCCATCTCTCTTCTATGGTGAGTAGTTTGTCTCAAAGAGAACAACTTCTAAGGACTTCATCAGCATAGAATAATCGACCTCATACCACACCTAATCAATATGTAGGACTAATTTTCAGGACGTTATCCTTTCACAGAGAGCTATCCAGTAGCACTTACTTGGGCTAGGGTCATTTACGTTAAAGATATCCTGGACATTGTACCAAATGCCAGATCAATATCCTTCGGATCACCGGACAGCAGTGACCGTGGATTTCAGAAACATCTTTATGGGTTTGATTCATTGAGCGACTCTCGTGGAAAATACTTTATTGTCTCTGCCGAGCTTTCTCGAGCACGGTGACGGAGATGCAGGTATCAGGCTAAGAAAGGAGCATTCCCTCTGACAGAAAATGGGCGTATCCTGAAAGGCTGGCATCTAATGGACAGAATGGATTGTGCTCATCATGCATATTGTCTCATGGGACGGGCACTCACGAATCCATTTGGACTTAGTTTCATTTTCCAGGGGCTTTTGTGTCGTATCCTAAGGACAGCTGAAATGAAAATCCTGCCATGCTTCAAATACAACAAGAGCTGAAAACAACAACAACAAACAAACAAACAAAACATTCTGAAAAATGTGGAAAGTATTGAACTTTATAGCTGTATGCACTTTTTTTCTTTAGGCTGGTCATTCTTATTTACAAAACTCTTGTATTTATTTACTGCAGACTTTCCTATTTATAAGAACTTTTGAGTTTTAACTGCAATTAATAGGTAGCCAGTTTTTGCCCTTTGTCCTTTAATTTATTTAATTTGATTTTTCACACACACACACACACACACACACACACACACACACACACACACCTACACACACACATATGCACAGGAGAGAGAGAGAAAGAGAGAGAGAGAGAACTAGAGATATTGAATCTTTCTAAAAGTACAGCGACATCTAAATATGAACACTTTGAAAAATATAGAGACCCAGTTATGTGGCAAATCATATTTATGAGACAACCAAGGAACAGGATACATATAGAGGTCTATAGGAAAATCATAAACCCAAGTAAATTACATGTATTTACTGTTAAAGAAAATTTTAAACACGGAGTTTATAAAGGATTTATGTTTAACTTATGAAGTGAATATGGAAAGAGACCTGTTTTAACAGAGGAACATTAGCTGATTATGTCCCGGTTTTTATTCCATCCACAGCCCGTGAAACTTAATTCATGAAATGTACCCATTATATTGATGATAGGTCCGTCATAGTAATCCATAACTTTTTAAACGGACATCTGATCATGTGTAAGTAAACAAGTGGTGACCCGGTTGTGAAGCTTTGATACAGACTTATAACCCCACGATAATGCTCTCAAAGCGTTCAGTTTTAGAGCAGAATAAGAGGTCATGATACAAAAACACGAGTGTGCAGGATGAGAATGGACGCGATAAAACTTCTTGATGAACAGTTTGAAAAACACTCAAATTTAATGTTTCAACCTCCAGGATAAGAATCCCATCTTACTTTTTTTTTGTAGTGGCTAGTATGACCCTAAAGTATCTTAGGGCAATAGCTGGGAGTACTTTATCATGAGTAAGCCTCATTCAAAAGGTTCTAGAAAACCAAATAAGAACCCTGGCAAAGGTTCTAGTAAACAGGTTTTATAATTTATGTTATGTTGTATACAGGGTCTATGGGTATTGTGATACATAGGTTTATGAGCCTCGGAATCCAGTTTACCTTAAATAGACCAGAATGTGCATTATAATATGTGCGTATGTGTGTGTGTGTGTGTGGTGCTTATATTAAGCTTATTGCAGAAACGAGGAGATCTGCCTGGAAAAAGTTTTCGTAAAGAGCTGAATGCGTCACCTATCCATTCTGACTCTGTATTCGCTTGTACATTATTCTAACAGTAGATTATAGTGTCAATATAATTATATTCATTTGCTACATCACGGTATATTGCAATAGAAAACCAACCATGTCCCAATATACAATGTTTCTGTTCGAAAATATCCAAACTGCTTCAGAATTCTTATAGCCATTTTGAATTTCGCACCGGTGAGGAAATTCATATCTGTGGTCAAATAAAACGTGAGCTGTGCGCATTTCTGTAAGTGTAAAGAGTGCATGTCTCGCTACCACTCATTGTATCAACTCAGCTCAACTAACCAGTTCAAATACTATGCTGTAATTCGACACGCTTTTATAGATCAGAGAGGACGGTTTGTCAGTCTCCGAAGCTTGAATCATAACAAACCCCCCTCCCCCCACCCCTAAAAAAAATTCGCTTGTCATCAAAAACGATTTTTAAAGAGTATAAGTTGGCAAGAAGAGGCGATACTGGATATATTTATAAAAGGATTGAGAAACCACGTAGCAACATTGCCAGGCCAGTCCTAAAATAAGACCTTAGACGGCAAAATGACGACTCTATACCATTGATCTTCTGAACTAAGGCTCAGAAGAAGCCTAATTACCAGTGGAAAGAAAAGATAAAAATCATCTGAACCTCCAAATTCCAATGTTGTAAATTAGTTAGATTGAAAGTAAATTAGATCTAACTTTTAATTAATTACTAATTAAAAAATTAGCTCAAAGTACAGTTTTTGGCCGATGACCAATATTCAGTGCATTTAACGTATAGTCTGTGATATTCAGCATTTCTCAAGAATTATAGTATCATACTTTAAAAAAAAAAACTATCCCGGATAGTAGAGAATTAGGGCAGGGTTGAGTGGATCTCTCTTCTTGTATTGTGATCAGCAAAAGATGATGAAGACGCAGATATCTGTGTCAGGTTTGAAGCTTTTTACATGCTTTATCTGATGTAAGCTTTGCTTTAAAGTGTGTGGGGTAATCTTCCATTCGTATCCTTATCATTTCTCTTTTCCTCCTCCCCCCCCCCCCTTCCCCCCCCACACACACAAAACACTCCTAACTGCCTCTAATCACTTACCGTGTTTCTAGCTGTCTCTCATTTGAACGACTTATGTCCTCTTCAGTTAGTGTTGTCCTTCAAATTCAGCCTATCGTCTCATCCATTACAGACTAAGCATGCAGCTTTATCGTAAAAAATATCAGCTAATGTACTAGCCGGATTATTCGGATGTTATAAAAGTCGTATCCTGAACTACTTACCAAATTTTAACCCTAGAAAGGGGAATAGAAAATGCTGGAGTGTCGGAAATTTGGTGATGATATTGATAGTTATGTTTGAGAATATCAGTTTGTGTTATAAAGTGGCGTAATATGAGGACCATGTTTCTACACTTTGTGCTGTTAGGAAGGAAATGTCGATAAGAAATGTAGTGCCCAGTGTATGACCAAATATTTTAGTCCGCTCGACACTTCACGGGGTTAGTCACGTTTAAATTGTATACGGTGTCGCTAATGGTCGGCCGTCTCTGCAAGCGATGTCAGTGAAATAAATCACCCATTTGAAGAATGGACTAGCTATCTCGTCTATTAGGACGCAGAGTGTGGCACAGATGGCGAGGACAAAAGGAGTAACTAGGAGATGAAAAAACTGTAACAGTCAGCCCCAAGGTGGTGCCATTTGAAGAAAAGTGATAAATAACTTAAAATTAGCAGCCTGCTGCCATTTATTACCAGATCAGCATCAACTCCATAAAGACCCATTATAATATTATGTTGACTGATGATGCTAATGTTCTTCAAGCATACAATGAAGCGGCCGACAGTGATAATATGGCATTAGGTGAAATCACGAAGATGGTAATCAATAACTTAAAATTAGCAGCTTACTCCATTTTTTTTTCCTCTTTTACTGATTAACATCAGCTTCATAAAGAGTTCATTTATTTTCATGTTGACTGGTGATGCTGTTATCTCTGAAACAAAGAAACATCAGCAATGGTATGGAACTGGATGACGTCACATCGCCTTTATCCTACATAATTTTATCCTCAGTTTATAGAGATCAATTTAGCAAATTGCAGTTTATAATTCTGTTTTTTTTTTTTAAGATATAGTTTATGTTTTGTCTAAAAAAGATCTTCTAAGTAAATAAATCAAAAATCGGTGAAAGAAACATCGTAATAAAGTGACATTGCTTTATTTCTTAACAATCCTTTGAATTTTCTGGATACAGGATCTGAAAAAAACACGTCTATATTTCAAAAGAATTCCTATAGATCTCTGCATTGTTACTCACGAATATAAGCATTCACACTCACATTAGTTCTGTGGCACGAGGAGCGTGAGATTCTGCTACATTCTCCTAAATCAAAATAAAATCAAAAGCTTTCAAAGAAAAAAAAAGGGTGTATATACCGCTGAAAGAGTTACAGCAATTTAGGATATAGGGTGATAAGTTATAAGGCGAAGGTCATCGGATTTCAACAATCTCGTACAAGAAATTCACGTTGCAAACTACACATTCTGGGCAGTACCTTTGTTCACCTCAATCGGGACATATCCAAGGATTTAGACTGTAAACAAATTCCCCCAAAATATTTGCAGTTTCATAGCAGCAGAATAAATTGCTGTAGTTCCACATTCAAGATAGAAAAGCCCTCGCTCATACATCAGCATTGCTATCACGAATTCTGCTCTCCACAATCGTTCTCACTGAGAGGAAATCGTAATATCCCCTCCCTGTTGGTCTTGTAATGAGGATTGTTTTTGACCAGCCCTATTACTTCCCTTTGCCAGACGCAAGGAGTGTTGGACAAGCAGTGTAAAAAAAAAAAAAAAGCCATGTGATTTATATATATGTAAATCACAATACTATATGTGTGTGTGTGT
>JBCEWB010105480.1:17778-27915 GCA_039654565.1 Peronia peronii | reverse complement strand
GGGGGGATTTTAGCATGGTTCTAGTGGACCATTATCAGGTCATTGACAGTGGATTTATTTATCAATCAAATAGTCTAACAATTTTATATGTTGTTATTTTTAGTTAGTTACACAGAAATTGGTGATGTAATAAGAGCCCCAGTGTATGAAGATTTCCACAGTTTTTGCCCTGTTATGGTAGAATTTTTAGTGGGCAAATATGTTGGAGAGGATAAATTCACTTAGAAAAGCTGCCAAAAAAACAGACGGCTTGAAAAAAAATTGGAAATCGTTGATAAATAGAAATTTTTTCATTATCAATGTTGAATATTCATTCTGAGCATGCTGTGTGAGAGGATGAGAAATGACAATAAATATCGGTGGCATCATATGGCTGTGTCGAGGTTCTGGTGTCAGCTCAGACCACAGACTGGGATATAGGCAAGGCGAACAAGCCCAGTAATGTGCTAGCTTATCATATTCACTTACTCATACTTTGGCCATCAGACTTTGTGCTGTGCTCACCACAGAGATGACCTGATAGCAGAGACACTATACAGATAAGACGGGACACTAGGCCAATTTTGCGTTTACTGCTACACGCAGCGCCCCCAAGCGTTGCGAGTGTACAGTCTGTAAACAACAATGGCGGCAGTCATGAAACCAAGAAGAGGAGGGCAGTGGTGTGCAGGCATTGATTACACAAATTCAAGAACCATGGCAAGCAATTTTTTCGTTTTCCCAAAAAGATCCAGAAAGATGAGTTAGAGCTCAAATTTATTCATATCTTGAACACAACACTAGTAACACAAGGGAGGCAGTACGCATTTTTTAATGATGTGAAGACGAGTGTGTACACGCTAGGAGGGGGTGTAGATGTGCACAGTTTTTTTAGTGATGCGAAGAAGAGTGTCCCGTCTTATCTGTATAGTGTCTTTGCTGATGGTGCCCCCAACATTGTTGTCTTCGTGATTGTTTAAGCACACTCATTGTGTTAGTTCTCAAAACACCATTATCAAAACTTTAAGGCCGAGTCTATTTACACGACTAGTTTTGAGTCACTTGATGGGATACCCTACCGCAGATGGATAAAAGGTGTGAAGAGAACGTAAGATTACGCTTCCGGAGGGAAGGCGGGCGTGACCGATGGATGAGGGATATGGCTGATTTGCGGGGGAAGGGAGGGGCTGCTGTTGAAAAAAAAAAAATACATGTAAAATGAAAGTCATAGATTCTTAAAACGAGACATGTTTCGCCATGAGATTGAGATTCACGATTCAGTTCTGTCGAGTCCAACGGAAAAGTCACGAGCGCTGTCCCCATGTGTCGGCAAACAAAGAAAACCCTCTCCCCATTTTATTGCACGCATAACGTTGTGTTTCCCTGAAGTAAACAATCTGATGTTAAATTACATCATGATTGCTCGTGTCGTACGGGGCAGTTGGCCTTTCCCAGAGTGGTTTATAAGTGTTCAAGATAGACCCAGTCGCATAAATAGACACTTCTTTTACAGAAATCATGGGAGATTATATAAGCCAGTAAGAGTAGTGGGTGAGAAATGTTCATGTGTGAGATAAATGAGCAGAATTGTTAAACCTTTTCCAAGCTTTAGAGTCACAGCCAGGTGGTTCTGGTACAGTGAAATATAAAGATGCTACATGATGAAATCAGGCACTGGTCGGGTTTTGAGCATATAAAATTATTAGTATTACACTAAAGCTTGTTTATTTCCTTTTCTGTTGGCAATATTTTTGTTCTATCTAGAGGAAAGAAAATGAGATTCTGGCAATTAAAAATGATATAAGTGACCAGATGCTGCTGAATCATATATGAAAATGGCTGATCAGTTTTGTGATCAGTTTTGTTTATCCTTATTAATCCTCATTTAGGTCATATTATGAAATTAGAATTTTTTGACTTTTATCCAATGTATTTCAGCGAATTTAACTCTGAAATATGTTTTTAAATGGACATACAAAGGGATTGTACAAAGAAAAATTTGCTTTAAAAATTGACTCACTGTTGGATAGATTGTGATTTCTCTGGCCAGCCTATTTTCACACGCATCAGATTTCACTGTGTTGTGTCTCAGATTGTTCCATGTATGGCATGTCAGACTAGATGGTGGTCGCAGTGTCATAACTTCACTCAAAGTTTGCCCTGTCTGTTTTTCCAATGCTGTGTTCCTGACTGACACCACAGACTTCAATTCCCTTATGTCACCCATTGCAAATGATTCTATTTATCTTTTTCATTGTTTGAAGCTCCATTCTTAGTGTTGGCTTTGCATCATCTCCTGCTCACATCGCAATCAAAACTGGAATGGTACCCAAGTTGAGTTGTCACATAATTTTCATGAATACCAGTAATAGTCAAATGAGATGGAAATGGAATCTGGCTAAAAAAATATCGCCCTGAGACTGTCACTAGAAATGGCTGGAATATTGAATATTAACATTTCCTTAGGGGCATTGAATCATGTTCAGGGAATGGCCAGTAAGATCCAAGACAGAATGTAAGACCATAACTCGCTTATCTTATTGTTTGTTACCAGAGGAATAATCTAAATACAAAGGATGATCTTTGACCAGATTAGGCCCTGTAATACTCTATAGGGTTAAACACTTTGATAATAAAATGTCACGAGATAGACATAATATGTATTTGTGTTTAGGTGTGTAATCTGAATATACATAATGTATGTACTGTATTCAAATGTATGTGGAAGTCTAGGGTCAGCAGAGTGAATAGTTATAAAAATAAGCTGTTGGTTAGAGTTCAGTTTTGATTCTAGTTTAGGTTAGGATAACATTTTTTTTGTGTGGCGAAAATCAAACTAAATATAGTTTTATAGGAATGCTATGAAATGCAACATTTTGACTAACGAACTAGATAGACAAAAAATGATGGAAAAAAACAAGTATGAAGAATTACTATAAACATATTTTGAATATCACATTTTCAAGCCAGCTTGGCTTATCATCAGGGTAATGTAGGAAAACCCAGCAAAGGCTGCAAAAAACCAAAACTTCAAGACTGATTGCACAAATGTAAATGCATTATCTTAAAATTTTATGAGCGTTAGTAGTTTTGATGTACCAGTAGGTCTTGTACAGTATGGCCCATGATCCTAGTACAGATAGATGTCTTTTAAGTTCTTTTTGCAAAATATGATAGTGATGCAGGGCACTATACAGGGCGGGAGAAGAAGAAAAAGGCAGAGAAAGAACTGGCATGAAAACATCAAAGAGTGGACCGGACTCCAAACACACCAACTGCTGCCGGCAGCCGCTGACAGACAGCAATGGAGAAGGGTCGCCATGTCTGCAGCCCTCAGATTCCCCCTACGACTGCCTCCGCAGTCGAGGGCCTGAGAGAGAGAGAGAGAGAGAGAGAGATATAGTGATGATGGTCAAATAAAGGGCACTGAAAAGAACTATTAATCTCCTGAGTTGTTGAAGGTTTTAGTGGGTGAGTTTTTGACATAGCTGTAGTATAACCAGAAGTATATAATGTTTGGTGTCATGTGGACAGGGTAAAGTGAGCAGGCCAATATGAATGTTGATGGTTTGAGTGACAGGACGTGGTTATTTTGGGATCATCAGCACCGGATCTTAGATTTCTCCTTGAATTTTATCCTGTTAATTAGTCATTTCAGTGTATGACACTTGAAAGTCATTTTTTTTTTACCAGACAGAAAACTTGACGTATACAAGCAGAATTCTTGGGTTATTTTTATTTCTGTAAAACTTGATATAAATTCCACTGTGGGTGTAGTGTTGTAGTTTTTTTTTTACATGTTTCTGCAACATATAATGTAAGCCACCATAAAACTTTAAATGAAATTATCATACCTGTGGAGAATTTAGAAACTGTGAGTTGCACTTTTGCATAGAGACACAGTTACTGGTATATATGTCTTGCGCCCAGGGCAAATGAGTTGGAAGTCGCACCGGGTGATTTCGAGTTACAGTTGTTCTTTATCGTTTTTTACTATTTTCCGATTACGATACCAAAATTTTTCTTTTCTCAAGCTAGAAAAGGTTAAATTGTCGTTTTGTGAAAACAAAAAAAATTTTATTATCTTAGTCGGAAAGTAGTTAAAAATGACTGAAAACAGCCGTGGATCTTTATCACCCGGCACAACTTCCGACTCATTTGCGCTGGTCGCAAGACATTATTTTTTGTATAATAGCAGTGAAACCATGAACTGTGTAGTATTACATATGTCAGACCATCATGTTGGTGGGGAGGCTGTGGAAGAGGAAATGGCTCTGATGATTTTCAAATTTGGATAAACTTGTTAGGCCTGGGACAACATGACAGTGGAAATGTATGAAAACTTTTTCTGAATTGCTCATGTTTGTCTTATCACATTCGAACTGGTCATTGTATATCGTATGAAGCAAGAGGTTCTGCCAGTATCTCACCCATAAACAGCACAGTGTGTGCCTGATCTCACAGGAATCAAGTATTTATGTCAGAGTGACCTACCTTTTGACTCGACCTTGGTGTATCGGAAGGGGAACTGATTATTGAGTGTGTGACCTGATACCTTGCGGAGACATTATAAAAGCTGACACAACCCCATTTTTGTTACACGTCATTTGTTATTGATTATCAAATCTCATTTTCGTGCCAGTAGATTTCAAGCTGCCAGTTTTACTATGTATTATAATTATAATGACGGTATCATGAGTGGGTGGAGAAAACTTGCCGTCATGATTTCAAACAGGGATGTCAAACTGTTTTTACAAAAAAGTTGGAAAATTGTGGTTCAAACAGCCACTGAACAATAGTAGCTCTACAACTCTCATCCGAAACATGTGCAAAAGTCTATCGTACCTCCGATTTCACTGTCATCATGCAGGACTTTATGGCATTAAAAATTATTATAAAACAGCAATTGCCTTGTGAACTCCGCAAAAGTCGGCAGTTGATGGGCCAAAAGTAGGAATAGGCGTGCGACAACCCAAAAAAAGTCGGAATTCCAACTACAGTCGGAAATTTAACATTCCTGTTTCAGACCATCTGGAATAGAATTCCGGTGTTCCTCTGGCATTGCCTGGAATTGGAACTGGAGCAGGCTGATCAATATCAGTTTCAAATTGTATAGAAATTTGGTATCATGATATAGTTTTGGTTTGCATCAGGAGGTTTTCTAATTTGGAAGATATGCATGTAATTAACTATTCCAATATATAAACTGTGTGTGGATAAAGAACTTAGATAAGATTTTAAGTCCAGATTGATGCAGTTTTATGCTTGTATTTCCCTGGCCTGCCCATAATTCTAATATATGTATAATAATGACCATCGTCTGTTAACTCTCTGCTATGTTTATTTATGGAGCAGAGACAGATTCTGACAAGGGGGCATTTGTAGGTTTAGCCTGACTTTGAGATGGTCTAGCACTGCGATTGTAATACTGTGGAGAGTTTTTTGTTGTAGGTTGACTTTGTTACTGCTAGATGCAATGTGGCCTGCTGGTTTGACAGAGTTGGACAAGTTAGTGAATACTGGTTTGTCATTAGTGGGAACTGTTACATTGCAGGTTGTTCACAGGGTAACATAAGCTTTGTGGGCATTCATATAGTGTTTGAAATGCATGGGATAGTCAGTGTTTCCAAATTAAATATGCATGGTGAAAGGTTGATATCTGCTGTGCATTTTAAGTCTAACTAGGGTTCAGTAGTTAATCTCTGATTTTGCAATGAATATTTGAAATGTTGTGAACTTCTCAAAAAGATAATTTAAGAGAAACAATGTTCATAATTTTCATTCCTTTGATCAGTTGTCTCCATCCAAGGGGTTTTTCATGAGCATTATTACATTACTTGTATTTCTGTAGAATGTTAGAAATTGACAGCCCTATGTTTGTGAAGTTCTGTATGTTTACCAACTTTTGCCATCTTTAGCACCAAGATGTCTATTGTCAATCAGAATCCAGCCCTGATAATTAAGGTGAGCCAGACTGAGATTGGTATTGATCTAGAAATTACTGGTAAATCATCCTGATGGTGAATAGCTTTTGAGATCGAAATTAAATTGTTGTCAAAAACTCAAGGTACACAGTAACATTTTGTTGTTTATATGGCTGATTAAGCTAAAATAATCTTACTGATCCAGAATAAGAAAATGTTCCGGAAAATCATTCATTACCAACAGATGTTTTTGGTTGCGGACCACATAGATTGCTTTGTCATAAACTGTTGGTGTGTTTTGTATGAGACTGAATACTTACTGCATTTCTATGGACCCCAATGTATCGAACCTAAAATTGTAGAGATGAATAGATATTAACGTACTGAGATGAATTTATGTGGGAGGATTTAGGACATGACGACTCCGGCACTAAGCGGTCTTTGTCTCTGCTGTGTGTGGCTCCACCTTTACTATATGATACATTTACTGAACCTTGTTACACTGAACATTATGCCATTCCCATCTTTTCAACTCTCCAGGTGCTGGACTTCACCCCACCAAGTCTTGTGACCTCAGTCTGTCTAGCTCAGAGGTTCTTGTCTAGAGCCATCTTATCTCCTTGTTCATATTCATCTAAATATACATGTTGGATTATAATTTAATAAAGCTCATTAAATCAGAGGCTTTTACATGGTGGTTTTGTCCTTGAAGAACTGGAAGCATTTTACAGAATTAAATATCTTGCATTGCCCTAAGCAGAATCAGTTACCAATACAACCATTAAATTATCATAATTTAAACACAAAATTGTTTTTAATTTTAATTTTCAAAGAACAAGCTATTTTTCAGCCAAATGATATCAGATCCAAGGAACTGTGAAAAATGAATTTGGGCAGCAAATTCTACATTAAAGAGCCTGGCATACCCTAACCCGTTATTCATAGCTATCTTGTAGTGAGTGAAACGGCATCACTACAAACCTGCCTGTGATATCTTGTACTGAACATAAAAACTATCATACTGAAAAAACTAATCACTCTCTCCACTGGTGGGAAGGGAAAGGAAAAATTAGGAACCTCTGATCAACTTTTTTATTTCCCAAACTGCACTGAAGGTTTGTAAGGACCGGAAGAGTTGAGGAGAAAAATAACCTTTGTGATGTGCAGTAAATTTACATTTCTTGTTGGCTTTGCCTTTTATCACATCATTGTTTATTGTATTGTATTTGCTCTTAAAGTTTGCTCTTGTGTTGATGGTTTTGAGGTTTGTAATAATATTACAATTGTACTGCCCCGGGCTGTCCGAGGCACAAAGTTATCGTGTAACATCATGTTCCGGTTAGGGGACACCTATGATCATTTCTCTGATGCAATGCTGTATTAAATCTCTCTGGAATTGGAAACTGGCATTGTCATGTTTTTGTTTCAATGTATGCATTGTGATTGTTGTATTTTTTTTGGAGCCTTTAATGTTCTGTTTGCTGTTTCAAACCTGTTTGACACCGATTTTCCAATTTCAGAGCTGAAGCAGTTTTTAGAGCAATGGGCTGGGTAATACTTGATTAAATTTCTCTGTTGTGTATGTTTCACAGCACAAGCTTATTTCACCTTGAAAAACATTTCAGTTTTTGTTTTCTTCACTTTGTCCCCATTTCAACAGTTGTCACCGACCACTGATGAAAATGCGTCACATTCAAATACGAAGAAAGATATAAAAAGCAAAATGAAATCTTTTCATGTATTAATGACCATTTCTTTTAATGGTCTATAGGTATGTGTATACAATAGTTCAGTAATGCAACTGTCTAAGTCTTGAAGTCAACACAGTAAATTTTCACACACCATAAAAACACGATCACCCGCCACAGCTGTATGGTCTCCTTCAAAGGAATATTGCAGATGGAACACAAATGTTTGTACACACATATGATACAAAGAAAGACTTGCTAAATGACACTGAACACTGCAGATTTCCTGTACGATGAGCTGTGGTGATGTGAAGACACATCTGCAAGAATCACACGCTGGCTCAAGACAACGAATATTCTGAGAGCACTGAACATGTTTGTAGTCGGTACAAGGTAATGCTGAGGCTGATCCATGTCCATCTGTAAATTAATGGCCTCAACAGACTTGCTGGAAATTTTGCCCAGCACACCAGGGTTATATTTGACAACAGTGAAAAGACGAAATGTTTATGTTTATCTCAAGAAGTGACAGCTGATCAAGATTTCCTATGTTCTATACCCACAGCCTCAGATATGTGTTTGTAGCCATCTTGTCTGGAACACAGAAGAAAAACAATTCTGAGCATTTCATTCATTTAACTAAGACAGACTACAAAATACAACTCTCACACGCATCTATTCTACAAGTCTACAACAAAATCCCTAAAAGGCTTATGGACTTGAAAGTTGCTCTATGTATCCATCTGAAATTTGGCACAAACAACTGTTGCTTAAAGATCAGTGTTTCTACTGACATAAAGCCAACAAAAGCTGACTATGTTTGACATTATTCTAAAAAAAAGGTAATAATAATTGAACAGCAAATCTGCGAGGGTGTTTGATCTGAATTGTACGTCGGATAGAATGGCTCATGATGTTAATACCTTTACACTTTGCTCGCAGAGCATCCAAAATGCCAAACGTGTTTTCTTTTAGTAACATTTAGTTTCATAGTCTGAAAGACCAACAGATATTCGCACGCTTGCCATGTGCCAATGTCAGGCTGTCTAACATTAAAAAAAATTTTCTAGAAAGGCCAAGGGTTCTTTAACTAGTTAGAAAACAAAATATATAATATAAACAATGGAAAACAGGTATGTGTTTCTTCATACATTTACATGAGCAATTTTTGTTAAGGTTTTATCTGTTGATTTTATTCTATATAACTCATAATAGATATCTGAAAACGATTTAATATTCAGAACTGGATCAACTTCCCATTAGGTAATTTAAAAATTACTGTGAGACAGTTGATATGTGAGAATAAATAACTTGGCTGTTGTTGTCGATGCTGTGTTTATGCAAATGAAGGATTGACACAGTGAGTACATTTCTTCAGCAAATGCATGTCGCCACGGCCATTCCACAACTACTTAGGTCCTTTTTTACATGTTTTAGTTCTGATGCCAGTCACCATAATCTCTAGACAGAGAACCTTGTTTGAAGTCATTTTTTTGTTTCGTCAATTTAATCCTACTTTTTATGCCAAATCCCACTTCTTAATGAATCACAGTTTTGACTGTGCACAATAGTTTTCGTCCATTTTCTCACAAACAGCTAAAATGGATTTTGGACCACTGCGGAATGACAGTAATGATAGGTATGATGTGTTGGTAATTAGTCTCATGGCTGTCCAAAGACTGGTATACTGAACAAATGATATAGCGAGAATCGAAATACGCACTTTAAAAGCTCTTCCAGTTCTCGTTTGATCTTGCTGACCACAGGTGGGCCCTGGTAGATCATGGCAGTGTAAAGCTGGATCAAACTGGCACCTGCTTTGATTTTGTCATAAGCGTCTTGACCACTACTGATCCCTCCGACACCAACGATAGGCAACTGACCTAAGGACAGATCAAAATAACAGGTAAGTCAGGATACAACAAGGAAACTAGATCTACCGTATTTATAAACAGGTGATGAACACAAAATTTGGCAGGTTCGTGAAATATCTCTACAGTGCTATAATTAGTCAGCATGGACAGAAGATTAAACAGACCAGAGAGTGGAAAGAGAGACCTTCATCAGGCAAAAACAGGTTTTTATGGTTTCACAACCACTAGCACAATCTAATACTGCATATACTTTAACCCTTGGAACCCTGTTCACCAGTGCCTGAAAAACATCTCGCCTCCTGGGCCGAGAACGCAGATTTCTCATTTCATGTTGAATATCTTTGGTAAACACAAGCCTCAAATGCAATCATGGGTGCAGACATTTGTAATCACCGTAGTCATAAATGTCCTTGCCTCAACATGACCTATTAGATCTATTTTTAACTGTAGTGGACGCGTAGGACTGGAGTACGTATGTCAGCCTGGTCTACCGGGCTGTGGGATATTTGACACCAGAAAATCTGTAGGGTTCAACAGGTTAACCTCCTCACCTTTCTCTGTGAAAATCTGTAGGGTTCAACAGGTTAACCTCTTCACCTTTCTCTGTGAAAATCTGTAGGGTTCAACAGGTTAACCTCTTCACCTTTCTCTGTGCTGAAAAACTATATGACC